>VBVR01004664.1:0-13894 GCA_011638315.1 Tetramorium parvispinum | reverse complement strand
GTCGGATGGTAACTCGAGGCGAGAAAAAGTAACGATAACAAGTAATAGCCAAGTAGGCGTGTGGGCGCGACGATTATACACATACGTCGCTGCCCAGTATCGTGCGTTACCTCCTTGATTTCAATGCGTGCTAGCCCACTATGTATGACATCCACTCATACACATACACATACACACACGTGCATAAAAAAATTAAATCGTATCGTAACGCTATATAAGTAATATTACTGTACGGCATGATTGTCGATGTTATTTAATCCGTTATCATTAAAGTCAGCCTATCGTGCCAGGAAAGCATTGAGGATATTAATCGCGCTAAGATTTCAGGAAGACACAGGTCTAACTAATTTATGTAGATTCGTTAGGGATCTTAAAAATTAACATAATCGGTCAAAGCGTTGGATTATGCAAGATATAATACACGTATAATCTAAAGCAGATACATAGACAAGTAGACAAGCATCGAAAGGGCGGCCGTGCTCGTCGCGCTTTCTCGAGCGGAATGATCCTTACCCGGCCCGAGCACGTTGATCATGCTTCCGAAGAGAGGAAGGGAGAATCGAAATGCGACGCTTCGATGACCACGAACACGGACCACCCACGCGGGAGAAAGGGTTGAATCGAGGTCCATGATCGACCCGTTGGCCGCCACGTGCTCGAAAACCGCCGTGACTTTCGAATTGGCTGACATTCACGCGGCGGTCGACGTCTCGACGAACCTTGAATCGAGGCTGAATACCATCGGTGATGACTTCTGACATTACTGCGTGCGAAGTGCGTGCGATTCAATCGTTGCGAAAAAAAAAAAGAAATGATAGAGTTGTAATGGATGATGAGTGCGAGCGGATGATTCGTTACGGTTCGTGGTGATCTCGAGCGTAATAGAAAAAGATGCAAGGTGTAACAGTTCGAATGAATGGCGGTCTTTTTGATATATGTTCCAATTACAGAACTTTAATATGCTTGTATTAATTAAATATCATTTTGATATAGATTCAATAACGTCGCTGTTATTTTATATTTTATAGTTTACTGCAACTTGCATACTTTTCATCAAACGAACCAGATTTAACTGGTATCGAAGGTTAGTGAGATAATTTAAAAAAATAAAATATGAATATTTTTACATAATTTATCCAAAATTCAGGTTATTGAATTCTTACTTTATAAAATATTAAGATTTGATTGGATATAATTTCTGCGTAAAATTTGGAATAAAAGAGGGAAAAATTGACGATAACAAAAGTCAGCTCCCTAATCTCAAAAGCAAGATCAATGCAAAAGGAATACAGATTGATAAGAGTGCAGTCAAAAAGAGAGAAGAATCGCGAACGACGCGGCGCGTTTCCTTGTAAAAATAAACTTTTAACGATACTTAAGGTCATAAGCGTATTTTTAGTAGTTCACTGAGAGGACAACGAATCAACAGAGTGAATACGTGTCCTGAGCGGTGGAAACGGGAGGAAGCGAATGGAATGGGTAAAAGAGATTGAAGGACGATTATATAGAGTAACGTCCGTGTAGTGCGTTGCGCGCGCTCGTAGATTAGCGCGCGCTAAAATTATCACTTATCGTACGATGAAAATCTGTATAAGTAAGTAACGGAGTAGCTTTTCCCCGCTATGCGCGATAGGGAAGGAATTAGATCACACACATAAAATGCGAGTTCTATCTGTCATCGTTAATTACTAAGGATTATCAGAGTTTGGCAGAAAACTGAGCTAAGATGAAGCGAGTCAAATGTAAGAATACAAATTTATAGCCTCTAGCGAGTACGCAAAGAAGTGTAGTACAATATTAACGAAAACGTGTATAAAAATATATAAAGAGTATATAAATTATATATATATAAATATATATATAAATATGAAGACAAATATATATAAATGCAAACACATATATAAATACAAATATGTAATTATTCCTATGATATGCAACGTTAATCGTTAGGTGCACGTCGAGATGGTCGTTGCGATCGTGCATTTATCACTTGATCAAAGATTGACACAACGGAGATATCATTTAAATATCTTGAAAAAAATTAAGCGTAAATTTAGCTGCGCCGAGAAAAATTAAATATTCGATCGATTTAAGCCGCTTCCGTTAGCGAAGAGAGAGCAAAAAGCACGATGAGCAGCGAGCATCAACATTCAATGATCGTCAACATCTTTTTCGCAATAGTACATGAGCCGTAGAAGTAGATATTAGATCATTTTCGTGACAAAATACCTCAGTCGAAGTATGCTGTTTTTCGCCTAACATATGCTATTATAAAAACGGCGTTTAATGCGAAATATTCGATAAATATCGAAGATTAATTGGATGAAATTGTCGATTTAATTTTGAATTTGGAAGGGCATTGGACTCGTTGTTTTTTGGCGCACTGTATCCATATCTGCGCCCTTTTGTAAACCTATTGTATCGGTATTTTATATATTACGATAAAAGTACGAGAAATTCGTGTCGTTAAAGTGAAACGTAATATCCATTAAGACTTTTCGATTGTTAATCGCGACTATGAAATGGTAATCCATTGCGACAAATATTTTTATTTAGTGTTTATATATAACATTTTTTCAAGAACAACGATTTAATAATACAAATATGCATGAAAATTACAATGAGATTTTTGGTATTATTAACGTTTTATCCATATGGTTGACGGATATGGTAAGACATTCTTAGAGTGTTCAGCGTTTCGATGTGGTTCGTAATTAATCGAACAGAAATATCAATAAAACAATAACGCGTTACAATAGCAATTAACACGTCGCAGTTTTCTGAATAACAAAAAAAGAACAAAAATATGAGTGTATGAATCATTACTCACCTCCTGTTGCCATAATAGATTATAAAACATTTCCAATGTTTCCTAGTCATTATGGTTGTTATGATAAAACTTACTCTTAAATGTGTTAAAACAATAGATCGCGATTATAAATGTCCATTATGTTATATATACATAAATATATATTATATGCGTTATGTTGCCATTGGAGTTACCATTACTAATATATTACCACAATTAATGTGAAATATAGTAATTAATGCGAGTATCGAGGTGTTTTAACTGCGAAATGTTATAAATATTAATGTGTAATCGTCATGACACTGTGTACGCGCAATGTTCTTTTCCAATTAACGATTATTAGCGATACGTATAGATGAATCGCTTCGATAATAAAATAAAGAGGAAACGAAACGATATATTAATCATCAATAATATCTCTACAGCAATGGTAACAAATGGAATATCCACGATATGCATTAGATTCGAGGCGTTGTGTACTTCGAAAACGCCTCGATGTAGAACCTGTTACATTATTATGTTTAACGCAATACGTAAGCTGAACTGTAATAATAAAAACATATATAAGCGTAAAATCACATGCATGCGTTATTATTTTCCTTTTATATCCTATATGTAGATGTATCTTCATCTGCGCCATATAATAAACTTTAACTGTTATCAGCATCAATTTTTATTTTCAAATATACGTCTAAAAAGAATGATAACATGTTAATTACTAATTTCTACAAATAAAAGAGAGAGAAAGTACACACATAGACAAAACACAAAAATATTGATTAATATTTAAGTCATACAGTATATGTATATTATGATTATTATCATTGTATTAATGATATCAAACAAATTACACGGCATAAAATTAAAACAACGATTTGTCAAGTTCTGTGTTGAGAGAACAATTCCTGTACATTCCCGCACGATTGAGTCCGGTACTGAAAAGATTGTTTCGGGGATAATAAGACGTTGGCACTGTATGAACTGTCGGTGCGTACCAGCCATAATCCATAGAAGTTTTCCAGTAGCAAGGATGAGGAGGATTGTCTTGACCGTAACCTTGAAAAATTTCTGAAAAAATTTCAAAAATTATTAATAATTAATACAGACTAGATTAAATCATCATAATATTTGTACACGTACTTACGCGGGAAAAAATAAAATCTCTCTTTCAAATAAAATATATTATACATTATTATTCCTATAAATTATGATCAAGAGTTATGTTGATACATATTCGGGCACCTATTAAAGATAGGCATCTTTATTGATTTTTAGAGATTAAAATATCTTTTATGCGTATATCATTGTTAAATATAATCTAAATTATTTTCGGTTTTCTCGGACACATGTTCGTGAATATGCAAATATCTCGCTTACTAGTTCCAGTCAGATCCTGGAATCTATGAATCAATCTTTGTACAGTCATACGGTACTTGGTATGCCACGCTAGTGCACTGATATTGACCATGGATTTTTCCAAAGTCCTCCACCAATGAGCCATGTATTCTGAAGCCGGGATCCACCGTTATGTTCTTCATTCTCGCGAATACCGCCATGTCGACGTAACGCAGATCATTGTTATTCAAGAAGAGATACAGTAAATTATCGAGACCGCGGAAGGTGTCGGACTTTAGCACTGTCAACTGATTGCCGTTCAGCCAGAGTGAGTTCAACGACTTCAGGTGCCGAAAGACATTGGCGGGAATTGTTCTCAGTCGATTCTTGCCCAAGTCAAGCTCATTTATCTCACTGAGACCACGGAACACGTCGGGGTGCAAGGTCGAGATCCTGTTGCGCGATAAATAGAGAAGGTCTATATGAGATAGTCCATTGAATGCGCCGATCGGTATCTCTGCTATGTTGTTCGAGTCTAGGACCAGCGTTTCCAACTGTCTGAGTCCCTTAAACATGTTCCGCCTCAACGTGAGCTGGTTGTTGGTGATGTAGAGTTCGTGCAACTCCGAAAGACCCTTCCACAGGCCAGGTCGCAAGTCCGAAATGTTGTTGTGATCCAACAGCAGAGTCTCCAGATTGCTCAAACTTGTGAAAGTACCGTCTTCCATACTGGTGATTGTGTTGTTCCTCAGGTCCAGATAAGTGAGCTGGTTGAGAGCGTCGAAGTAATGCCGACCGATACTCGATAGTCGATTGTCGCGAACATAGAGAGCGGACGAGTTGCTGACCTCGGTGAAGGCATTCCTGGTGATGTTAACGATCTCGAGATTCTCCAGATGTAGCTCGATATCTTCGATCGTCTGAACAGCGTTCACGTCCTCAAAAGCGACGCTGTGAAGAAAAGCACCATTCTCCAAACAGACGTACAGGTGATTGTAAACCTGACAGTCGGCGTCCTCCGTGAAAACATCCGCGACTTTACCCGATAAGAAAAGATAAATGAGAAGGAGGAAGCACATGGTGTGCTCGGAGGTCGATTGTGCACTAACTTCGTATGTTCCGGGCTTTCTTCGCGTACACAACGTTTGCGAGATATTATTACGCAAATATACATGTATATCAGCGATAAATTATTACATGCATGTCTACCACAACATAAAATCTTGCATTATCTTGGACTTCATAATTAATTTATAAATTATTGGAGTCCCGCATATATATATAAAGAAGGATAACGTTATCTTTTAATAACTCTGCTTTAATATTAGTTGATTAAGCGAAAAAGCTTTATTCAAAAGTCAATTAATCTTCGACTAAGCAAGTTTCAACTACGTGAGCAGAATTTAAATAGCTTTCTGAAATTACATATAATTAAGAATAAGTAACACCCATTAATACCTTAATATAAAGTTCTTGCGTTATTTGTAAACTCATGTGTTCTTTATAATTGTAATTGTAGGCTTTCGAGAGTATCTCAACCTATTATGTGTATGCATATTTATAGATGTGTATCTTTCTCTCTATTTCTATACATAAAGTTATATTTTCTATAAATTAACTGACAGAATAATAATAACAATATTAAATTAATAATTGAATTAAATAACATAATAAATTTATCACATGATAAGTTCAATAATAAAATAATAAAAATTTTAATAACATGTTGCACAACAATTTCAGTAAATATGCTCCATCAGAAAATTCTTAATAATATAAATTAATGTTTACAAATTCATCTTTCATTGTCTTCCATTCTGTAACAAGCAGCTGATATATCTGCATACCGGAAAACGACGAGGAATTATCGGTAACAAATAACAAGACCATATCAGGATCTCACATTTTATACAATGTACCATGATAAAAGATGCAGGCGCCGCTCCGTCCGCATATATTAACTTTGTGTACGATTCGCGACGAGTTACTTGCAAAGGATTCATTGGAAAATACAGAAAAATACTCGTAGGCTGATAAGATTCGACGAGTGCAGTGATCGGCTGCGCCGACTTATTAATAGCTGAACATTATCATGCTAGTCACTTGCAACTTCTGAACCACAATATATAGTCAAACAATATATTATCTCATATTATATAAAAAAAAATTCGTACCTGCAATTAATTTTAGCCATTATTTGCATTAAAAAAATAATCTTGCCATCAGTAATTTCCATGCTACTTTTTATACATTTATTAAATAAAATTTTAACTAAATAATTTTTGAATTTATATTACACATTTTAATTCATTTACCATATTTTTATAGCAATTTTTTTTCATATTTATATGAAGCGATCTTTGAAAGCCAGTAAGATATGTTTAAACGAAAAGTATAGGAGAAAGATTGGCTTTACATTTAATTGAAATTTAATTGAAAAAAAGAGCCGGCAGCATCGTATTACAGTTGCATTTACATTTTATTATTGAGTTCAAAAGTAGTAACATGTAGATAATATTGAATTACGTCCGAGAAAAACGAAACTCACTTGTTTCTATACATTGCATGTTGAACATTTTTCCAATTATCTCGATTTACCAGAGAATACAACTTGAGATGGAATATTATTTAATAATATCGATATCCCGGTTTCTGAAAAACTTACTTGGATACAT
This sequence comes from Tetramorium parvispinum, assembly GCA_011638315.1. Taxonomy (NCBI): domain Eukaryota; kingdom Metazoa; phylum Arthropoda; class Insecta; order Hymenoptera; family Formicidae; genus Tetramorium; species Tetramorium parvispinum. The sequence continues at coordinate 7,075 of VBVR01004664.1, read as the reverse complement.
AAATCTTGAGGGAAGATTGTAGGTTCGGTAAACCTCGTTTGTACGCGGACCAAGCACGGATGATTTGTCGTTTCGGTAATCCGAAAGTTTTTCCTCAGCACAAGAACACGGTATATCGACCATTTCTCTGTTAGATTAATTTAATATGATGTAATTTACATTTTTTTCAAGCAGTTTTCAATAATCAGTAACACGCTGTGTGTTTGAATTCACTTCTAGAAAACGGCCATGATTACTCGGTTGCTGTAGAAACGATACTAGCACGTACGTGATCGATTAAACACGGATATATACGAAAGTATGTAACTAATTGTAAGTATGTATGTACATACGTACTGAGATGATTTATAAGATTTTATCTATTATTTAAATTTTGCAGATTATTTTATGTTTCAATTAATTGATTTAATCATGTAATTAGCCAACAACGCACATTGCATATTATTTTCGTGATAAATTGATATAGGGTGTCATGCAATAATAATTATTATTAACCATTCACGTTGTGTCTAATAAATTAAAGCTAGGTAATATACATAAGTTAACGTTTATATTTACTTCCTACGATAACATATAATCATGAATGTATATGCGAATAATATACATTCACATCTAATGTATTATTTATTAATTGTAGTAGATTATAATTCAACATCTGCAATATAATAAACAGAATTTATCGGAAAATCTTTCATATAAATATCTGAAGTTGAATGCAATAAATGTATAACGCAATATTATATATATAATTATAAAAAATGACTTGAGCTGTTTAACAATTGTAACTCTGTAAATTAATAAAATAAATTTATATAAAATTTGTCTCAATTTATTGTGCATTCCGCAATAATTTTGTAATAATTTTTTGCATTCTGTAAAAAGTTTCTTATATATTGCAGTAAATATATTTTCGTTTTCAGCAAAGTTTCAAGTACGGAAATGGAAATTTATGCACATGCATAGGAGCAGATACGGGCCCCCTCTAACAGTTCTCAGATTAGGGTCAACAGACTTACCAGGTGAATGATTATAAGGCAATCGGACCGTATTTAGCATTTAAACAAAGTTTGCACTATATATTGCGACCGTTATATTATCGCACTCGCTGATAATAGAAATGGTCTGCTTGACCATTTGGAGGACAACAGTGGTAGTACGGTAAACTATCATTAAGGAAGGCAGAGTGTGATAATATATAAATAATTTTCTTTTTCTATGAAACAAACAAATGATTTATACTTTACCTAACTTTAAAATAGATTACCGAGTAGTTCTTTAAAAAATTGATATAAATTAACTAATATAGATTTTTTTCCTTATAATTCATGTCTACATATAGATTTAATATTGATTTAAATTAATTTGAAAATGATTATTAAAACATGAGATATAAAATGATTTTTCAATATACGTATAACATAAATATTTTTTAAAGAAAAAAACAAATTGCAGCACTCGTGCTGTAATTTTTGCTCTAATAATTTTACATAAAATAAAATTACAATTCGATGTTATATTCATGAAATAAGCATTTTTGCATAATAACAATATGTTTTTCGGTTCATGAAAGAAACAACAATTATCGGAAAAATACCGAGAATGTATTATTTATAAGCAACAGTTATATAGTTTACGGAATGCAAATAAACGCACAAATAAAGATACGTTCATATGTTCCATTTTTCAGTTCCACTTCCATTAACTAAGTCGGGTGACAACACACATATAGGTATAGACTTAATGAAATGATTATCATCACCGACACTTCCAGTTGCGGTCTGGCTACCAGAAGGGAATTACTAGCTTGTGCGATAAGAAATACGTTGTGCACAAGAAATTAAAAGAACTTAAAAATACGCATTTATATTTTATGTACGTAGGTTTCCAAATTGCAGTGTTACAATGTTCACTCATATCAGATATTTTAAAATAAAATATGCGTGCAAAATTGCAAGCGATATTTGCGTTCGTTAAAGATAACTTGCATACAGTGAAGTGAGAATAGTGCGTGTTTTGAATATAACGTCATAATCGTCGTATAGCGAAACAAGCGGAGATTGCAAAAGTATTAATATTTTTTTCTATTTAAATAATCTGTTAAATATATTTATCTATCTTATACTTATAATGAATCTATATTTATACATATTTTAATATATTAATAAATTAATTTTAAACTTATATCATATTTATTTAAATACAATAAAGTCTGAATTAGGCGGAACGCGGAAAATAGAGATAAAAATTACATAATTAGACATAACTAATGACATGTATGGAAAAGGTTATCATTTATCAACGCTTTCGTATCCTGCAGTCTCTTCCAAGGTTACTCATCTGTATACTCAGTTGCAACTGTAGCATGTAATAGCACTTCCAATATTCTTATCGCTATAGCTATGAATTTATATCAAACGTATAAAGTTTCGCGCTTCATTTAAAACTTACAATGTGCAAAAATATTGTGTAACAACTGTTATTTATAAAGAAAGACTGATGGATAATACTCGCCGCTAAATTACAACAAGTTTCTTCGTTTTTCAATATAAAAATCTTGAGCCCATGCTCCGACTAAAAATGAAACTTTAATACTCTCGGTACATCAATATAAAAACATCGTATTTAAATATGTATAACCTGGTATTGCTGTTGTACACATGGATAAATACAGAAGAGTATTAATGATGAATGGCATTTGGTATACCATTGCAAGCCGTTTCTACGTTACGCAAGTTGAACATATGGGAAACATTACGACGACAAAGGCACTCGTAACTGGAGATTGATCGATCGCGCTTTACGGCACGTGGTCACTCCCAGCGCGGCAAAGTTCGCCGGTGTGAATGGTACGATGCGGGAAACTTGAGAATCGGACACGGCGGCGGCGATCGGTGGAACACCAACGTACGTGGGGAACGCGCGTTTTTAGCAATCATGAGTTTCAACGTGACACCGTTAAAGAAGCACGCGGAAATCACTTACCGCGTGAAATGCGTCGCGGTGGAGAACGAACGGGTGTTCGGCGATGTCTATGTCACCCAGCAGACGCCGAATCTCGTTTACCGGCCGGAAAGCTATCCTTTTCCGCCACGGTACAGAAGGCAAAAGCGCAACCTGATACAGCAGACTCTGAATGGACCAGATTTCATGGAGCTGAACAAACGATCAGCTGGAAGTGCCGCGAGCTCGCGCTGGCAAAAGCGCTCCAAGTCGATGGGAGATGAGCCGAGCGTGATCACGTTTAATTATAAGAATGCCGGGAATCGTAATGCGGTTATTAAGAAGCCTAAGGTAAACGGTCGCATAATGTACTTTAAGATTAATCAATTTTCATCAAGAAGATTTGCCAATTAAAAAAGGTCTAGTGTGAATAAAGTCTACTTATTTTATTTAATAACATGGACTTAAGATATTATCATGTAAAGTCGTAAAGTTAGAATATGTATCAGTTTGGAATTGATTCTTTTCAGTCTTCTTTTCAATTTTCAAAATTACTTTTTATCACTCTCATATTATTTTTCTAAAAAAAAAACCAAGCATTCTAAACTATTGCTCAACTATTGCTTTTAGATATATCCGCCACCCCTGCGCTACTTGCCGCCGCAGAAAGAGATAGTGATTACCTCGCTAGTGGATCAACTATTGCTAGATATTTACGGTATATCGATAGGTGACAGAGGACGTTCGGAAAGCGATTCTACGGCATCGTCCTTGAAAACGCGGCCGCAACATCAATATCTGCAGAAAACTCGTTTGCTTTTGAAAAGTAAGACAATTCGATATAAGCCGGATACATAAGCATCGTGAAAAAATAGTCGCGTATGAAAGCTTATATCCTCGACGATTGAAAGCACCGGTAATAAGTAACGATCTATTATTGTCAGCAACATATAAACATGACAACAGAATAAATGTTTCTTTACAATAATATTAAGCTATATAATATGTGTGTTAAAAAGCAAACTGTAGATATTACATACTTTCAATCTCATATGAATTGCTTTAATTTCAATGAAAAGTTTTAATTAAAGTTTAATATAAAAAATATGGTTACTTAATATCGGGCTATCAAGCCTTTTGTAACTCTTTAAAAACTAAAGCAAAAAATTATTTTTAAAAGCAAAAAATAGCAAATAATTTTCATGTCTTATTCGTCACGTTGTGATAATTTGGCTTAGATAACTTAAAGCTGGCCACACACACTTTCCGTAGAACAACGTAACAGTAAGGTTTCGACCTATCGCGTTGCTCGATTTGACCGTCCGTAACCGTAACAGTAAGAATTAAGCAACACGATTGGTCGAAACCTTACTGTTACGTTCTACGGAAAGTGTGTGTGGCCAGCTTTATATATAGGTAGGTATATTAAGTTATCTGATAATGAGCCAAATTATCAAAGCGTAACAAAAATAAGACATGAAAATTATCTACTAATTTTTTGCTATTAAAAATAATTTTTGTTTTACTTGTTAAAATAAAAAATAATAGCGAAAATTATAATAAAGAGTAAAAGTAAATCTTATGAAAATTGTAATTTAATAATGAAAAATAGCGAAACGTATCAGCTAGTTTATATTATAAAAAAACACAAAATAATGATTTAGATTTCAATTAAATTAACTATACGCGACAGTTTCTTTGTAATTATAATAACATATAATTAAGTTTCTATAGATATTCTTTTAGACAATACGTTATAATAACGAAAGAAATATTTAACATGTAGGTATTACATACGATTATCGTTGATGAATACGCAGAAAAGGAGAAAAAGGGCGAAATGGTTCATGCGCACTTTTCTTCTTCTATTCTCTTCTAATAACAACATTATTATTCTACGGATCATCGTAGTTCGTGCAAATTTCTTTCAAAGATTTCTCGATACTGTACAACCTTTGGCTTTATGAATAATGCAATGGCTCGCAACCGGTTGCCGCGGTATAACGTGCACGTGCATCATTTGATGCGTTTGCAATATGCGCGCCTTTGTGCTTTTTCGCACTTTCAGGATTTTCCGGGAATTAACCACGTTTTAACCATAGTTTTAACGAGATGAGACAGTGACAAAAGAACTGATGGCTTACGTATGTTCTTTGCGATTACACAAAACATAAACTAATATAATAAGAGTTTGTTATTAAATTTCTTTCAATGTTATATTTTACATTTATTTTACGTCGTTATATAAATATATAGATATTAATTATCTATAATATATTATACATTACTGAAAAATATGCAAACATAATACTTAATATTTAATGAAAAAAATAATTAAAGGTTAATTATATTACACAGGAAAGGATGAACTGCAGATCCTACTTATGACTCTACACGACCACATCATTCACACAGGGGGATTACTTATCCGCCAACTGCGCCGAAAGGATTATCTCACTGCCAAATGTGATAAACAGTGCGATATCATCACGGCGTACCTACAAGCACACAGCGCAAAGAGAAGTGAGTAAATCTTTCGCTTTAAATTCTTTCGCGTTAATGTCCCGTCTTTAGAAATATATTTAAAGTCAATGCGTAAAACTTACTATGTATCTCAATTTCACAATATAACATATTTCATTGCATGCTTGATTAAAAAATAATTGAAATAACTTATCAATAATGCTAATCTTTAATTTATCTGACCTATTGTTTAACTCTATAATATTCATAAAAAATTATTAATGTTTGAATGAAAGAAAGCATACAAAACACTGTTTTATATTTTTTAATTATTTTCAATTTTTATGTAAAGTATTTTAATTGTATTAAAGAGAAAATTATTTGCTTAATTTTATTATCTTTCTTTGAAATTCCCTTGAGATTTTCAGACGATAGCATTTATTGAGACTGAAAAGATGCCCGATGATGCTGAAAGATATTACCTACGATTAAGAATTCATGAGAAAAAAGCAGATAATAGTTCTGGAAAAAGGAGCTTATCATCTATGCTGGGTATATTCTGTGAAAACTGTTAAAAAATGTAAAAACATTGCTGTAGAGTGTTTTGTATGCTTCTCAGAATGGAACTGTTTCATTCTAAAACTACAATTTTTATACTACATTCTGGAAAATATGCTGAGATGTCTTATGAATATTCAACAAAATATTGCAAATTAGAATGGTATAATATTGATAATGCATTTTCATCGTTTACATGGCTCCTTCATAAATTTGTTTTTTGGATAAATGTAATAAATAATCGTGCATTAAATAATCGCACATTAGAAATACGTTTAATTGCTTTAAAAAAAAGATAATTTCCGTAAATGACTCTTTTAGTTTCAAAATTACATATTCTAACGATTCGTACGTGAGTTTCACTAGAAATGTAACTTCAGATCTCAAGAGATCAAAGAGATTTAGATACATTCTGCTTCTGTTGGCATTCCTCTTCAGGGCGAAAAAAATTCTCTCTCAGAATAATTCATTTCAGAATTTGTTAAATGTGTAACTTTTATTAAATTTTAATTTCGGCTTAAGACACACGATTAAAAATAATATTTTTTATATCATATAAAAATCGAGCGCTAAAACATTTATTGTACATATGAGCTTTTATCTAATATCTTTGTCATTACATCATTTTTTCTCATTACTTTCATCTTATTTTTTTTTCACTGTACCATAATACGTGACGGGAATTCTTGAACGTTTGGCGGGCGTTTCATAGTATTGTATTATCTTTATATCTCTGCGACGAATACACTGTACGACGAATACGAGCTAGAAATTCAACGTAGTATACCGATCAAACTGTCAAGATAGTTCTCGAGAGAGCCATCTGAGTGTCGCGAAGAAATCGTGGCGTCATCAAGTTACCGTGGTCACGAAGAAACGAGCTTTCGTATGCGGCGACGCGGTGATCAATAATTAGACTTTGCCGCGAGCGAACCACGCATGCTCCGCGTACGACACCGTGGGCCAAGTTCCGACGTGGCCGTCATTGATAAAGTTTTGATACTGTTGCACGTCTGCCGGCCGGATGTACGCGCAACTTTCCTCATTCGTCCCCGCGAATTACCGGCGTTTAGCCGGCACGAGGAATTCGAGGGAATTCCGTAGAATGGGAATG
>VBVR01004663.1:0-13896 GCA_011638315.1 Tetramorium parvispinum | reverse complement strand
ATTTGAATCATGTTATCAGAACATAACCAGTAAGACATGAAAATTATTTACTAATTTTTTGCTTTTAAAAATAATTCTTTTGCTTTAACTTTTAAAAAGTTATGAGAGGCTCAATAACTCAATATTAAGTAACTTTTTAAAAATTAAAGCAAAAAAGTATTTTTAGTAGCAAAAAATTAATCAATAATTTCATGTCTTACGTTCTGATAATTTGGCTCAGGTAGCTTAATATACGTGAAATGTATCTCACAAATTGTAGATAAATTTATCCTAACATAGAAAACAAACATATTTGTATCTAGATTCTTAATAATACTAATTCCAGAAGAGAAATCTCCTTCGTGTTACAATTAAGTGCGATTTAGAGGACTAAAAGCCATTCGAAGGGCGTCGATTTTTCTCTTCTTTTTCGTTCTACTGACTGGCGAATGTTGCTTCTCCGCCAACTTCCTTTCGCCCTTCGTAATTCGGTTTTCCACGGTCCAGTTAATAAAGATCGAACATCAACAGTGCAGAACAAACACAATTATCCCACGGACCTTCGAAAACGATCACGAGATTTTTCAAGTCGCATGAGAAACTCTCAGTTCTCCTCTATTTTTAACAAAATTGACAAATACGGAAATGTACCTTCGAGAATTACTCTGATTTCGTGTTATCTAAAATTGCTTTCAGAGAAATTACATTTTTGCTAATTTTCTTAATTATCAAGATATTTACATTGGAGAAAAATTATGATTTATCTTAGCCATACAGTCAGTCAAACCAAATTATTACATGTTATTATATAAAAGTATTATAATAAATTATGTTATTAGACAAAGTATATTTAGATAATTCTCGAATTCTATAAATAATTTTAAATAAAATAACTAATAGTATTCTTCGTAGCAATTTTCTGCGGAGTGACGCTATTTCGGATTAACTTGACGATATTGTTAATCGAGATTCCATCAAGCTGCGCCGTCGCAGTATAAACATCCGGTTAATCGCGCATAACATTATCGTGGGGAAAAAATACAGTCCGAGGAGGGTGTGCTTAAGCTGAGGGAGCTTCATCATCGAGTTGCGAGAGAAGAGTTTCGCGCATAATACGAATTTATCGATCATCGCGGCCTTTCAGTCTGAAAGTTTATTTCCAACGCGAAGAGAAAAACTAAAAACTAAAAAAAGAAAAGAAGAAAAAAAAGAAAGCCAAACTGAATTACGAAATTTCAGAACGGCTGGAAAGAAGGATCTTGCGTAAGCGAGGCGATGAGGGAAAAGCAGGATCGGTTTACGCCAAACCCGCTCGAAAAGACTGCAAGGATACCAGACAGAAGATAAAGAAAAAAGAACGAGAGAAAGTGCGACTGTTCAGAACGACGCATTCAGACAACTCTATCCTCGGGATTTTTCCCTCTCTATGTGCACTTACGGTACGGCCTCTCATCGTGCTTTATCCGCGCCTCTCCCATCCTCTTCTCTTTCTACAGAAATACTAAATTACAAAGATAATGAAACCGATTTAAACTTCTCAAATATAACTTGCAAAATTATTTAATTAATTCTAATATAATTAATTATATTTAACAATATAAAAAGATACGTCGCTTAAATAAATATAATATAACAAATAAATAGCGTAAGGGATGAGGTAGTCTCTCCTGAGTATATCAAATGCCAGATTCGACAAGTGAAGAGTTAACGATACCCTTCAATCGATTGTTAAAAAATGAAAAGGCCTGTCAAATCTCCCGTCAAATATCACGCGAAAGCAGAAAACTAACAACGCAATATTTTTCAGCGTGATTCGTCTCGCATTGAAAAAAAAGGGGAGAATTAAAACGATTTCGGACTCATTTGAGGAAAGGACATGGATAAAGCAGATTGGGAGAAGAGAGATCGTGAGATAGAACGATAGGACGCTACCGGTCCGATTTACGATGAAGAAGGGCGAAAGGGGGCTTAAAAAAAAAACGCGGACGAGATAAAAGCACTGGCAGCAAGTGCGACCGAAAAAAGCTCTCTCTTCCGCGCCGCGATCCATTCCCGCATAATTAATCAGTTTCGTGGGGCAGTAATTACGGTGTGTTTCCGCGCGATCGCCCGGATGGTTTCCGCGGAAAAAAGGAGCAGGGGAACGAGGACCGGGAAGGATGAAGAAGGAGAGAAAAAAGATAGAGCAGCCCATAGCAAGGGATAGAGTAGTACGCTCCGAGGAAAGATAGGAAGGTAGGCGGGAAAGAGGATAAAGGGATGGTGGCTGCAAGGATGCAGTTTTTTCAATTCGCTGCAAACAACGTACCGTCGATAAAATCTGCATTATTCTGCATCGCGCCGTGCCGGCTCGTTAGTATTATATACACTGTTAGGCGAGATTATGCTCCCAGAGAAAGAGAGAGAGAGAGAGAGAGGGGATGGTAGATTTACTGGACTTATTTAGAAGTGATTATATAGACCGGAAGAGAGGAAAGAGAGGAAGGGAGAGGGAAAGGGAAACGTCTGGTTTCTCATCCTTGCTAATAAACAACCCCTATTAGCATTATAGCTAGGGAATTCCTAAACTTTTCCGTCGCCTCCGCTTCACCCTCCACCCCTGCGGCGGATTTTACACAAAGTTTACATTCAGAATTTTCAGAGAGTGCAGCATCGTTAGAGCGAATTTTATCCGTTTAAAATAACGCGATGAAAGATAAAGTGTGTAAATAGGTTAAAAGCGTCTAAGAGAGATACGTTAAATATATCGTTTTATTTTACTACTATTCTTGTCGGATCTGCGATGCGTGGCATTGTTGCGTGGAAATTGTTGCAAATTCACAAGTGCGATTTTGAGATTTCTTATCTCATATTCTCGTGAAAATTGTTATTAACATCGCGATTGATAATATATTAATTAAAATGTCGCGCTTTATTCTATCTTTGGTGGAACTCTTATTTAGGAATTTAAATTAAGCTCTCATTCATATATAATTGCATTCGCTGTATAATGTCGAAATAGTAACACTATGTAAAACTTTAACACTAATAGCTAATCTGGTTGCGTACTTGCGTATTTGACGACTTGTGCCTCCCCCGCGTACCCTCGGAAAGAACGCCTCGAAGGCGACGTGGTCGACAAAACTGCGTTTCTCTTCTTCGAAATAACACTTTCTTTGTACCTTCAATAAAACTTCAGCGCGTATGTACAAAGGTTTTGGGCCTTTCTCGCGGACAACTCGACGCTTCTTCTCGCGAATTACCGAAAAACTAGTGCTTGAGATACCGAGCTGCGCGCGCATCATACAGGGAGGCGCGAGCCAACGAGAGATCGCGGTCGGACCGGCGACCAATAAGATTCGCGCGCCGGCAAGCGCACCGCGACGACACTCGCGCGAAATACAATTTATTGAACTCGGCACTTCTTACTATACAAATCTGTTAAACTCAAATAACATAACATTTAATAATTATTGAATAGTAGTTATGCATCATTCGTTTTGTTTTTAATATGATACTGTTAATACAAAATATTTCAATATAAAGAGAGAAAAATATACCTTATATTTACAAAGAATTCGTAATTATTGCTATTTTGTGCCGTTTATAAACGATCATCGTTACGAATTCGATGCTATTCCTACATATAAGATCGATTCTGCATACATTAAGCGGTTGGAAGCAAGTAAAAGCGAAATTATCATTACAACACACGTAAATTGCGTGTGCGTAACCAATTGGGCTGATAAATATGTATACAAGAACGAACAATATTTTCTTCGGAATTTCGCGCGTCAACTTCGAACGGAACTGCGCTCGTTTGCTCGCTTCAATTTTTTTTCCTCGTGGGTACATACACATACACGTCTCGGAGTTTTATTGAAAGCGGCCAATCGTTCGGTTCGATCTGCCGGCGTTTGGCGGCCGCTGTAAAATTCTCTCTCGCATTAAAATCGTAAAACCGGACGTGCGTCGAGATTGCGGCGCGAAGCGCCATAAAGCGTTACCGACATCCCTGAATTACGACTAGTCTCGCCGGACATCGATCCGGCCAATTCTCTTCCGGCTTGATCCAGCAATTTCTGCCACTTCGAATTCGTCTGAATTTCTCATAAATGGTGGTACGATCCTTTCTATGCTCTACTTTTATTAGAATAAATTTTTCTTTTATTTCAATATGTGCGAAATCACAGAAATACTGAAGATTTACCGTGTTGAATTTAAAACGTTTCGTCGAGTAATCTTTAATTTCGATAAAAATATCTTTTTATAAGTGGAATATGTGACCTATATCTCAGACGTAAAAATGTCTGACCGCTATTGGCTATATCTATTTGTGCCCAAGAGTTGCGCTAGGAATAACTATTTCTTTGAGTCCGTCAATCACGACGATCATCAGCGTTACATCTTCAATATTGTATCAATCAAATTACGAGCACATTCAAATATGTCATCCCTTTATCATTGTTCTTTTCATTTTTTACTATAAATACAAAGGGAAGATTCACCGTGTAGCATACAAGGTTCCTTGTGCACAAAAGGGCGATGGAAGTGGTATATTAGCTTATACGTGTGTAATATGAAGCATTTAGCTCCGATAATACCGGCGGGACAATACGGCTTTACTTATATCGCTGCATTTTCAACGTTATATGCATTAACCTCGCGAGAAGGTCCCTCGTATTGTTCGCACGCAAACCTGCACGTGCAAACCGGCGCGTGAATATTCGCGCAGGTAGAGACGACATCGCGCATAAAATTATAACCGGAGCGGCCCCTTCGGAATTCGTTTAACTATTAATTCCCTCGATTTTCGGTCGGATAATTCCAGGAGGATACGCTAAGTGTACCGAGCTGTAATAAGATATGAGTTTTTCGGACACAAATAAGACATGTTTTATGAAGAATCGACGACAATCCTGTCTCTTGCATCGATTCCTCGAAGGTACTTGTGCTGGAAGAAATCCCCACAATCGAAATGTACGTTACCGAACAATAACATGATACGAAAGTTGCAGTTGTTTAAAGTTCAGGAATGATCTTGCAATGGCTTGCATGCAAACTTTCCACAATGCGATAAAATTAATTTCCATTTAAAAGCACTGTACTGTATACGTTCATTTTCCAGCAACATCGAATTTTCAAAAAGAACAAGGTATAGCTAAAAATTACTGAGCATGTGGGTGAAACAAAGCGGTTGAAGTTAAACACGCGTTCCTTCCTTTCTCTCTTCCTAAACTATCGACGAGTTTTCAAGTGCAAAGAACAAAATTCTCACAAACGAAACTCTCTTCCACGCGCGTATACAACGCGAACGAGGATTACAAAGAATCGTAGGTAAAAGAAGAAATACGAGCTGGCGAACAGCCGACGAGAAAAAGCAGTTAGAAGGAGTCAACAAAAAAGACAGTAGGAAAGAAAGAAAGAGAAGGGAAGGGGAAACGGGCTAATCCAGACTTTCCTGAAAGAGGGTGGAGAAGAGTAAAGGCCGAGGGGTCGAAGCAGACTCGTCTTCATACTACGTCGTAAAGGTAAAAGACGACAGTAATTACGCCTAAAAAGCTATGCACATTCCTTGATAAAAGACAGCCAAGAAACTATGTACCGTAAAATGAAATCGAATCAGACATCGGGAAAAGGTCATGTGTAAAAAGAATAAGGTGAAACAGAAAAGAAAAGGTATTAATTATTAGATCTTCCATTCTTCAGGCGAGCTATTACAAGATGAAATACAATGGGTAGTACTCTTGGTTATTATGCATTCACAACAGTGCGATACATCTTTTTAAAAGAAAAAAATCTGATTTTTCTGGCTGGTAAAAATGTTGATTCACGTTCTTTCTACAATGATCAATTCAATTCAAGACAATGGCGCGTTCTTCTCCCCTTTTATTCTTTCGCCTCTATTCCGCTTTTCACCTGACTTTTCAGCAGACACGCCGATCACCATACGTCTCGAAAAGAGTACAAGTCACTTCTGAATACGTTCCCGGCGCCCGACGGCCAGATAATAGGGGAGTCGTTATGAAGTAGAAAGGATGCTAAAGATCTGCGTTTCATCTCCGTCCGGCCGGAAAATTACGAGGTACTCTCTCCCACGTACCTCTCCAGCTCCTCTTTCCTAATTATCGATAGTTAAGAACCTCGGCAGCAGAAACGCGCGCCATTGATTATCGAACGGACAATAGTCTGAGCTCTCGTCCGACGACTTAACAACGTGATTTCCGGACCCACGGAAATCGATCAATTAAAACAAGTGGGGAAGAAAACTCGTGCCTCTCTGCGTCCACAGAAAGCGTTTTATACAATGACACATGGAAAGTAGTCTCGGAGGACGTTTCCAATACGTTCAAAGTATCGAGACTTGAATGGCCCATGTATCGAAAAGCAATCATATTGAATATAATATACCATATATAACAAATTTATACTTTTTTTTATGTAAACAACCATTACATGATCCTCCGAACAAGACTTTACGTTGATATAAACTTACAAGGACGGACTTTGTATGCTTTTACGTGCACTACTGTATCGCCCGACGAACGCGATCGGCCACGCCGCCCTTGAAAAACTCCGCAATCCTTACCTCCTTAACTTTTACGAGCGTTTGGCTGGTTTACTTTTTACGGCGGTGAAAGTTCGTTTGTGGCAAAGTAACGTAGCGTTGGCAGAATGATTTCGAACTGTTCCTCTGTAACTGCAGCAGGTCGTGCAGGGAACAAAGGGAAGAAAGTCCCAATCTGTTAGTGCCGATCCGTGACAAAGTGGCGCAGACTAAGGGGTGGAAAATAAATGTATTAAGGAATCAAAAGGAGAAGCACTATATTCTCGCGCCCCTCGCACAGTTAACCCCATTTGATTAGAATTTAAAATGGCATTGCCGCCAGAAAACTTGTGGTTTCCAAGGGGCAATAAGGGAGTCGTCAAATTTATAAAGAGAAAGGGGCCTCTACGAGCTATAAACTGTATTTTCTCTTAACGGCCATTTATTTCCTGTTTATAATTTACTCTCGGATAATTTATATGCTCTCTGGGAAAATTACAAATAAAAATAAACTCAGAGCGACAAAGAACAAACAGATGATATGATATAGTCATGCAAGGTTCCTTGATAAAATCCTCTTTGGAGCTAGCTTTGTCTGACGATAACAAAAATTCTTTTCGCGCTTTTCATCTCGGAATAATCTTATAGTGACTAACTTTGTTTCATGATAATAGAAAATTCTTCTCGCGCTTTTTGCTCGAGGATTGGAAACCTTCTGCAATTTATGAAAACAGATTGCCTCTCTTTAATCTCGCATTTCTGCATATTGCGCTATATATTTATTATTTTATCTTACAAAGGACAGAAAATGCTGCATCATAGCAAAAGTATTTTCTCAACATTATTAAATATAAAAATGAACATCCCGTGTATTACTTTATTATTCATGGATATATATCATTTATGCTTTCCAATTTACAGAATTGTATGTTCCATTTTGCGCACAAAAGTGCTTACTTAAGCACCGCGGAGAACGACTCGTAATCAGCTACGAGTCGGCAGCGAGACGCGAAATCGAGAGGACAAAAGCAAAATGGCGAAAGGGTCGCCGACTGCGATATAAGACGCCCCAGTGAAGAAGAGGAGAGCGTCGTTACAGTAAATTATACCGAGGGTACAATGCAAAATATAAAAAGCGGGGTGTATAATAGATGGGTGTAGGTCGCGATGCCTAAGGAGAGGCGAGATACCGTGACCCGACCGATGAACAGCAGCAATTCGCGAGATAACCGCGATATATTTACAGACTGTGTCAAAGAGAAAGTACGCGAATCTACATAGAAATATACACGCGAATCAACTGGAAAAAAAGATTATTGGACTGGAATCTGTTTTAATGTTTATCTTTACACGAATTTGTTAGTGCGAAACGTTGACACTTTTGTTCCTATAAACATCATCGACTAACAAATATATTTCCGAAAAATTGTCCTCGATGTATTTTGCAAGCGTGAGCTATTTGCAAGCAGTCGACAACAGACGGATAAGCAAACAATCGATGTATTTTGCTTTCTCTCGGAAATGGAAATCGAAATGCAACGTTTGCAGATCCGAACGTGTTCAGAATGATATCGGCCGGCTCTTTAGTTTTCTCTAGTGTCGTCCAAACGACGCAACACGTGGCCGCAATAATATTAATTTTAATATAAGACGTACGCTCATTGTCTTCCTCTCTCTCTCTCTCTCTCTCTCTCTCTGTGAATGTACATATCCCAGGTACATTTAAGAACAAGTTCTTACATTCTGTTCGAACGGTTATCTTGTTTATCCATACATACATATTGCGTTTGCATCTTTGAGAATACAAAAGAGTCGCAAAGAAGATTGCACCAAATCCAAATTCGCATATCTACATAAAATTGTCCTTATCTATTCCAAATGCGTGACGATACAGAAGTGTTACAGGAGGAAATCGGCGCGAGTGGATCGTACCCCCGGGAGTTCTCCGACATAAATTCCGACGTTTCTACTCGATATAAATCACCGAATGACGCACAGTCGTTCCTCCTCCCTCTAGAAGGGGTTACTTTCCACTCGGCGTCGAATGAATCAATTTCTGACGCTGGTATTTTCTCCCGAGAAACGGAGAAATGAAATCATTAATAAATCAATCTCTCGCCGAATTCAATGCCGTCAAATGCAAAGAGACGCTTTCAAACATAGCAAACGAATACCAAAATCGAAGAGACTGTCATTGAAATATTCAAATTGCGAAATGTTGTTAGAGATACCATTGGTGGTATATTAATAGAAATTTCTGCGCTGCTTCAAAATCGAATAAAAAATTTCAAGATAATTATATCTCCTTTATTTTTCTTCCGTTGAGTCTCATTTGTTCAAATTTCCAATAATTTTTAATAAAAATGAAGATTTATATATTCTCGTCGATAATAATTTTATTAAAGACAGTAATATCTTTAATGAATACTACCAAAATAGAATTACACGATATAATCTGGTTAAGCCATGAAACAGCTGCTAATGCATTTTATTATTAATTATATCGTAATATAATGCAATTTTATCGCCCATATTCTCTCTTGACATACCTTTTGCAGAAACGATGCATTTTAATAAGAACAAAATATTTTCAAATTAAATCTGACTTAAAACAATTGTGAACAATTTTTAGTTTTTTGATATTTCTTGAAACCAGATTTATGATCAGTGTGACAGCCGTTTTGTTCATATAACGATAAAAAACATAAATTTCGTTCTTATATTCATAATGAAACGGAATCGATCGTAGGGTATCCTTTGAAAACAAGCGACTAGTTCACGATGCGCAAAGCGATTTTAATTTCTACGCGCTCTCACCTGTGCAACAGGCGGCGATTCAACTCGCGTTCAAACTTGTGTTTTTACGCGCGCGCCTCTCGATACCGCTTAATCCTCTTACCGCATTTAAACTGCTGTATATTTTGCTCAGCATTTGGCATCTTCCCTCTGTTCGCGTATGCCGCGTACGTCGCCGAAATCCCACGCGAAACTTCGTTTCTGTTCGTCGCGTTTGCACTCGCGAATTATCGAGAAATCATTTCGCCGTTTTCACTTACGCTAAATTAATTTACGCCGAATCAAGAGGTATCCGTGGCATACTCTTCGTACAAATTCTGAATTTACTGGAGTTGAATTTATCACGTTGGTCGATTCCGGCAGCGCAATCGTGTAAATGCATTTCATCGATAAACGCACTCGATAAACAATGTACGCGCTATGCACGATTTTTATTTCAATTGACAGAATTACCTGATATCCGTTGATATCCAAGCTAATATTCGTTGTTGAAATTAGTGTAAGCCTCGAATTGTAAATTACGACAGATCTCGAGAGCATTGCAGATCGATCGACCGTTATTTTGCGTTTATGCAAGAAAAAGCCTCGTGAAAAAGTTCCGAAATATGTATCGTTCATTTGTTGCAACAACATAATTCAAAGAACAAAAAAAATGAGTCTGAATGTAGTGAATTATTACAATTTTGTAATATTATTTTTAAATGCGACAGTGATATCATATTGTCTGATTGTAGAGAAATTAAAATATGTAGTTACATATTTTTATTCCTTATTTTTTCATTCAATGTATTCGAATTAATACCATTTTTTCACAAGTAACTAAACAATTATGATTTTTAAGTTATGTCGTTGTTGCAGCAAGTGAGCGATATATTCAAATATAATTAGCATCAAACATTTTTATTCGAGACTGCACTTTTTAAACTCTCTCACATAATATATTTCTAAAATATTTCTTTAAACTGCTGAATACAAATTTGAACGGCGACCTGTGTGAATGTAGTTTTATACATCCCTCATTTATATCTGAATAAATAAACGCGTGGCATTCGAAATGCTATAGGTGAGTGATGAATAGAAGAAATGCATAGAAAGACGGTTGAAGTTTCTAACACGGGAAGGTTTTCCTCATGCGACCGCGTTTTGTAACCGGGCTTCCGTTCCGGGAAAGACGGGATTCCGGTCCAGGCAGTAGTCATGAAGAAGAAAAAAAAAAGGGAGAAAAACTCGGCCCCTCGCGGAACGTTGACTTTATGGATTGTAAAAGGTCTTACGAGGTGCTTTCTACGCGCTACGCAACTGCCCGAGCGTCCTTCAGACCTGGCCGATATCTTTACGCGAATCTCGGATCTCTCAGGTGTTCCCTTTTCGCCCCCTCACTCGCGGAGATTTAAATCGCACCAAACTTTTTGACGATCCAGTAAAGATTCCTCCCACGAGAGCAGTTTGTCGTACCAGTACTGTCGCCCTCTTCGATCCGGTTCGTACATTCTCGTATCCGCGTAGGTCGTAATACTGGGTGTCTCTTTTACCGGATTTCCTTTTGTCCGCTTCGGAGACTTTGAACAAAATGGCCAAATTTTTACCCGTATCCCTTCAGCAAAAAATCTGGCTAAATATTGATCTTTCACGGTTTTTTAACAAGCAATGATAATACCACGATTTCCCGCATTTATCGGAACTGCTCGTAATAAAAGTGTTTATGCACGGCATTGATGGTCTGTTCATATAAACAGATAAACATTTATTTTATTTACATTGTAACTTATTTTACAAATGCAGCAAAGAATGGATAGGTACATAAACGGAAAACCATAAACGTAAATATTTGCAACGTGAATCATAATTACATTGCAGAAGTTACAAAGAATTATGCAAGCTTTGAAACTACTTTCTGAAACTAAAATTTTGTTAAACTGGAGTTCATTCGTAAGTAATGACGGAAAATAAAGTTTTGTTACGTTACCACAAAACTATTTTACGTTATATATGTTTAAAAAAGAGTTAATAATATTCTGCTAGTTTTATTTGATCAAAAGTCAACAGAATGTTAAAACTTAACTGATGGATCTAAAAAGTTAGAAGTTAAAACTCTTTATTTAGCAATCAAATAAATTTATACTCAATTCGACAAGAATTTTTTATATCCCATTATTGTTAGTATTGTTACTTATTAAAAATGTCAAGCAATGTTCCTACTTAATGAATTTTCTTAACTTGATGAATTAGAAGTAACTTGTAAGTAAGATTGAGCATTAGCTTCACAACAGTTTTAATTCCTTTGTATGCATTATTCTTAAATCTCCGTTTATTGCGTTTAAATCATTAGTTGTTTAAGTAATTCATTTAATTTTGATTTTTTTCAAGACATATGAAATAAATAAAAAAAAGAAAACCTAACTAGAAAACTATATCATTTTACATTCTACTTAACTTCGTTAAAAAAAATGGATATTCCTTTTAGCGGAAGTGTATAGTTGGAAGTTTCAGATATAGCAGCGGTAAAAACGTAACGCTGATAATGCCGGATAATCCAATATTGGAACTTTGTAGCGAAGAGTTTAATAGTATGGCGCATCAGATCAAATATATAAAATTTATAAATGTCCATGACATGAAAAGCCAATGTTAACGAAACAGAAAAATTATTATAAGAGGGAGAAACTAAATTAATACAATATTGCAACAGAGTTCTCTCTCTTAATGTAGAATATTGGTTGATTTTATGTATAAGATATGAAACATAAAAAACAATGGAAATCATAAAGTCCTCGCAAATCTCAAACGGAAATATTTTTTATATTTTAATTTCCAGCAATTAGCGACAAGTGCGAATGACGTGAATATAAAAGATATAAAAACGGCAATATATGAAGAAAATTCGTTTTTTTTACAAAGAGTATAGAGTTAATATTTTTAAATTAACTGATTAAATGCGTTTCTCAACGTTTCTTTTAATCCATACGTCTCACTTACTTCTCTATTTTCAATATTCAGTATTAAAAAAGTGACAACCTTCCCGATGTGAATTTAATTAAAATGTTTTATTATAATGTAAAGCATTCAAAAAGTTTCAATCAGGGTGGTATTATTAATCGGATGCATACGAGGCGGACGATACGAGATGAATTTTAGCGAACATGAAGAAACTTTATACGTTCCTTGCTACAAATAATTAAATAACGCGTAGATACGCGTAGCCCAACAAGCTCTAGCTGCGAGATCAAAATTACGATAAAAAGTTTTCAATGTTGAGATAGAAAAGGGAGATTGCCGATATTCTGTTTTCCTATATTTTTTCATTTGTTCTGTAGAATAAGCGCGCCGTTAAGCTTTTCTCCCAACAATTTGCAATTAATGCCAATAAAAAAGTAATAGTAAGTAATCACCATAAGCAACATAAGAATATAAAGAAAAGGTTTGCGATAAATTCATCAATGTTGTGATAATTTGTTATTAAATTAGATTAACAGTTTTTAATTTTTATGTAAGTGCTAATTGAACGTTAATGAGTTTCTTAAATGATAACAAAAAAATTAGATTAATAAAAAATAAATTGCGAACAATTTGCGAAAATTTTCACAGATTGTGAAAAAAATCTACTTTGGGATTTTCAGAATTGTGAGATTTGATTTACAGCATTTCCCGATTTTCAAAATCTCGTTTCCGCATCATGCACTCGTGAAACGAGAGGGTTGGCACCCCGAAATAACACTACTTGTAATTGATGACCGATGAAAACAATCGCGCCAGCACCATCGCGCCTATTAGCCGGGAATCGCGACGAATAACGATTTGTTGCGAATAATGTTGCACCGTTTTCCAAGTGATATTCAGCCGGTAGCATAATATCGACAAGCTAATGGCTGCGCTCACAAGAGACTTCCAGTTTCCCCTTCCGCCCGGCGTTCCCGACCGCCCTCCGGCTTCTTCGGCGTTCGCAGAAAGTCCTCGATATTCCCGATCGTCTTGCAGTAGCAGTATAGATCTGCCGATATCCGCTATTGTTGCCCGCAAGCCATTTGTCCCGTGAAATATGCACGCGACGCAAATGCTGCGCGTGTCCCATCGGGCAGATCAAGAAATGGCAGAAATCAAAATATCGAGGAATGCCGGAAGGCTTCGGGGTAATATCAGCCATTTCGCCCCGTGATTTCCGTCCGGACGTTTCTTTTCCTTATTCCGTTCCGCGAATCATTTCCGCGACGACAGTTCGCCGTATAAAAGAAATACGTATGGAGGGAAAGTCGTGAACCTTGCGGAGAAATTTCGCTGAACGTGATGACTCCGTGGATTTAACGGTCTAACGAAATTCTCCTGAGGAATTTCAAGAATTTCGAACGTATTAGCACGAGAATTACATGGGATGCCAGTGGAAACGTATCGTGTGTATCAAATTTAAGAAAAGCATCGAAATATATACAGGGTGTCAGAAATAAAAGTACTCACACGAAAGTTGGTGATAGATCGGGTCAAACCGAGAAGAAAAGTTATGTACCATTTTACAAATTCGCAATAACTACTACTACTACTACTACAAAATTCGCAATAGTTATTGAGTTATTAATTGTTAAAAATCGGAATAAGGGATAGAC
>VBVR01004662.1:0-13852 GCA_011638315.1 Tetramorium parvispinum | reverse complement strand
GTTACGTATATATATATATATATATATACACATACACACACTTATACATTTTTTTTTAATATGTTTTTCTGATTTTTATGTCTCGATCGATGTCATGTTTTATGTTTGTGATCTGTGCTCTGATTTCTATTGATGTATCATTCTGAGCTATCACACATGATCGTTTGGATAGACTATATCTCAATGTTGATATACCTAATAACGCCGGCAGCTTCCTGTGTGTACGGATATTCTAATTATACACTCGTCATTCACCTATATACACGTCGCGCTTAAACGCGACCACTCGAGAATTTCCTCGCAAAGGGAATGGCCGACAGTGATGATTAGTCTTATGAATAATAAACCTGTATAAACGGGTAAATAACGCCAACTCGGAATCAATCGATGAATCAAGCCTATTGTTCAGATCTGGATGTTACGTTGACTGACATTAAGCACTTTGACAGTATGCCTATAATGGATTGTCAGATTAATCTAATAAATAAAGAGGTAGGTAGTGCAATATGAAAAGAGATATCTTAAATGTTACATCGTCGAGTATTTTATTTATCGCGGATAAACTGCATCGATTTGACGATCCAGCTCGTTGGCCGTTACATTGGTCGCCACATCTTTCTTCCCGATCTACTTTTAGTAATTGAACGCTGCTTAAGGCATCATTCGACATCCAGCGGCAAAAAAGCTCTCTTGCCAATATCTCACCGACGCCGATGCGTCCGCACGACATCCCGCTAAGCGGCGTCCGCAAAAGCTGCCGTCGGTGGTTTCTACGAGTTTTTAGCCTGTCTAGATCGATAGGAACGCCCGAACCAGTGTCGAAGGGGCTGTTGGGAGGATGGTATGAGATGGGCGTAGGGAGGTGAAACGGGTTGAGAAGTAGTGGACGCCACTTTGTGCTGCATCGACATGAATTTGTATCCCTCCGGAGCTGCCGGCCACCATTCTCACTTCTCTTTCTCTCACTGCTGTGTTCTCATCGACGCAACCCGCTCTCTTTTTCTCGTTCTCTCGTTCGCTCTCTTCGCCGCCCCGCGTCATCCCGCCCCGAAAAGCTCCAGCAGCTTGCGGAACCCAGCCATCAAGTAAAAATACATCACGTTCGGCCGATCCCAAGAGCGAGTCGACACCCCGAATATCAAGAGCGATCCTTTCAGATCAACGTGCCATCGGTTTAACGATTTTCCTTTTTGTCGCTTTAGCTGCGCAGGTGATTTTTAAAGCGACCTTCGGGAACGGTGACAGTAACACGCTCGAGCTTTTTTCACGTGTCACGTATTTGCTCATGCGAGCGTACCACTGGTCGCAGGCGTGCCTGGACTTTATCAAACGATGAACGGCCGGCAGTAAGGTGCCGTATTAATGTATCTTAGCATATTCAGCGCTCATTAATATAGGAGACATGTGTGTGATTATAAATAATTTTAAAGTATAATTTTACCAATTTTATTCGTTCAGTTTTTAATAAATGTAACATTCTTAAAGTTATATTTTAATATATTAAAAACGTGTCTTAAAATTAAATATTGCAATTTTTGTAATGACTGCACGTAATAAAAGAATGAAGATTTTACATACATGAAAAAAAATTACATTATACACAGCTGAAGCGATACTGAACGTTGTACTCTTGATTACCACTTCAGGAAAAATTTCACCTTGTTCTAGGACGCGGTAAATTCTTGTGATGTATAAAATGCATGAATTTAATAGCAAACACATTCTCCACATCTCAACACGAACACGCACCGCTGTGATTACGTCTGTATACACATGCGAGTCATGCACAACTGTAGAATTCATATTATTAGTTAATTATTTCCAATGCACTAGTTGCATTGTCCCGCAATGCAATCTAGTGCATACAGAAATAACGCGTTTCTGTGCATACAATTATGACATTATTATAATATTATGATATAATATATCTAAACTGGGCACAATACACACCGCTTTGAGCAGTCATATTACATATTGCCACGGAAAAGTTTGCAAACAAGGGATACAGAGAAATGCGAATAAATAAGCGTCGCGGAACGCCTCTACTACGCGTAATCAGAAAATGTACCACTAACCCATCCATTTCACCTTGTTCATATCTCAACTTCCTTCTCTCTCTCTCTCGGCCCTTCCTAAATATGTAGCGATGCTTAATCACGTTTCAGGAAAGTTCCGCTCATAGCGTCGAAGCATCCTATCGGTTTGTCACCCGAGGACGATGCCATTGTGTAACAATACTTCGGTAGTAACTCGCCGCCACCCTTACTTGCGAACCATCTCTCGGAAACTAGCCGGCCCCTTCCCTCCCCGAGTACCACGTTCCCCCCGGTACTTGCAGGCTGAATACGCTGGTGGATAGAACGTATCCATAATGCGACGAGCTTAGCGCGCGCGTGTTAGGATCGTCCCGGTACAACCGGGCAGATTGAGGCTTAGAGCAACGGCAAACAGCATCAATTTGGCATCGCGCCACCACGCAGGCTGATGGATACACGATAGCTGTATGTGCGTGTAACGTACAGACGTACGTACGGAAATCCTTACGCACACGCACTTTAGATGCTGTATCGTGCAGGCCATTTAATTAAGCCGATTCAATGTAAACGAGACTGGACCACGGGTAACGTTCATCAGCAATCACGCGATGCTCGTTAATATCGCTCTCGTTTCAAGTAATTTTCTATCTCGCTCCGATAATGATTCCATAAAGGCCGGGCGTGCCTCTCTGGAATTAGAGGGCTTCACGGCTGCAGCGGTCGCGTATTGGCTTTGTGACTGTTGACGGGTAAACTTCTACCCGCGCATAGGCAGCGTGATGAATAAAACATGCGGGATACGGTTTACATTTGGCTGTGGAACTAATTGTGACGCGATAGGCGAACAAGCTAATCATTTATGAGGCTCTGCCATCTAACTTAACGTTCGCTTCTCTGTAAGCGAACATTATGTGTGTGTGTACGTAAACCGTGCCGTTAGCGGCAACACACCGCACTGTTTCCGCACTGAAATAAGAAGAAATCGACCCCGATTCGCGAACGACAATTCGCGCCACTTTACGCGTGATCATAACTCGAAATGACCCTTTCACAACTCAAGGATTTACGTGCTCGGCACTCGCGTATAGGTACATTGTGCGCGCGTTATGCATCGGTCGCGACGCGAATTTGAGCCCTGGTTGGCCAACGGGTCACTTCGCCTAACCGCTGCCCCTCTTGAACTATTTAATTAAGCTGATTCCACACACACAAGCGGGAATGAACACAGGAGAAACACACGCGGAACTCGCGAATTCCATTTATGCGAGACGATTTCACGCTATTGTTTCGTCAATATTCATCATCATGATTGTACGGGGGATGGATAGGCGCGGTGGCAATGAAAATGATCGGTGAAGGTCTGCTTGGGGAGTATCGACGGGCAAAATCCGACGTGCAACGTAGCAACGGCAATTCGGGCGCTATCTACGCTCGTCTAGGGACAATGCATCATGCATCCCCTTGCTGCAGGTACGCCGGTGAACCTTGCACAGCCAGTACACACCGGCTGCAGCACAGTTTGAGCTATGCATTGGCCAATATGTCGTTCATCCCCTAAATCACGACGATTTACAGTTGAGCCTGGACGCGCTATCGATGCCGGCTCGTGTATACGTAATCTACGCTCTTTCGCCTGTCACGGGACTGACGAAATAAAAACTGTTGGGAAAAATTCGTCGAGCGTAACGATTCTAGTCTTCCCTTTGCTGTGACACGTTGCACACCACCGAACAAATTGCTTATATTTTTGCCTACCAATCATATGGCAAGAACGACTCGGCATGTCAAAGATACCACATTGTTAATATTGATATTTCTCATTATTAAAAAAGTTGCACAAGTATGGGATTATATATGAAATACATTAGTAATATTTTTGAGCTTGTCAATTAAGATGAAAGAGCTTTATGATAATCTGTGAAAATATTTTTAGAGAAAATCAATGTACTAGCAAATACGATAAATCACAAAATACTATTATTATGCATTTATCAATGCGTTTTTAATTCATGATATAAATGCATCGAAATAATACCAAATGTCTGGGTTGATATATTTCGAGTAATTGTCAAAAATGACTAATAATTAAGCTAATCTGTTTCATTATATTTTATTTATTATTTTATTTATATTAAATTCTACATATATTTCTTATTTTATTCAAATTTGTGTCATTATATATTTTCTTAAATTTTTTTACATCATCTTTTATATACTTAAATTTGTTAATTAAACTGTAATAATGTAATTTCTTACAAGACTAATGTTAAATCACTTGTAATAATATAAATAAAAAGTTAAAAAGTTAGTCGAATAAAAGTTAAAAATTCGCGTTTAAAAATGTAAAGATCAACCTAACAAAAAACTCGTTAATGATCAAAATTGATAGCGAAATATGTTGCCGCATGTAGGCAGTAAATTAATCTTTAATTAAAAATTCGATTTATCTCTTCTATTCAATTCTATTCAACCGCCGACGTTATAGCAAAATATTCACTTCATATCACGCTGCCTATCGGTATTAATCAACTAAAATATTCACAGCAGCTTATTTAAAAAATGTCTAGTTCGCACATCCTATGCATCGTGCATTCGCGTAGAAAAATCCTTGTACCAAAAACAATAGATCTAAAGTACCTTCGGGAGACAACCCGGTTAAAATCCCCGATAGAGTACGAGGCAGCTGGTTATTACCGACCACGTGAAACAAAAGAACGAACCATGCTAGTAGAAACTTATAGAAAAAGATATTTGATCAGTGGTGAATGTAAATGGAATGGACGAATTAATGGCTGATTGAAAGCTATTCAATCAATGTCACTTTATTTTATTAGAATTTATAAATTATGATTGTTTGATTTGATACTTTCTGTAATTATCAAAATCATTAATCTTGATTATTATCTCTTTCTTTTTCTTACGTTCTCAAATTTATTTCAAAATATAGCTTATTTATTATCTAGTCATGTACTTATGACAAGAGAATGCTCATATCGAGTTATTATTGATCAAGAAACATTTAACACTGTATTTATATATTATATGCTCTTGCAAAAATATTTTATGATAATAAACCAGATACAATAAAATTGTTACTCGAGTTGATTAAAACATCCAGAGAATTTGATTAGAAAATTACAAGTGTAGAATTACCAAGATAGAGAATTGATTCCCTTAATCTATATTTTATACAGATATATCATGGAATGAAGATACTTCCGCAAGAGATTTAACAGACGTTTGCATTTATATACTATAAGGTTTGCCACGAAATGGCTATCTAATCGTGAAGATATGCAAACATATAAACGTCAGGTTATAAACGTAGATATTATACACTGTAGAACTTAATACCGCATCGTATGTATATTCTCTCGATAACTCAGACATCTATTGAAACACGAATCTATTGTAATCCAACTTACTCTATCATGCGACTTGAATGTATGTTATGTTGAAGTATGTTCCTTGCGTGAAACATATTATGTTAATTTGATATTATGTATCGGTAATTCGCATTTTTATCATCGAACACGTCATAAATTCTATTACGAAATGTCGGTAATACGATGTGATAGCATCGAGAATTAGAATTCTCGTCTGGGAACATCTCCGTGATATCAACGCTTTGTTATATACAACTCCAATAGCGATACGATCCTCTACGCGACCTGTAAATAGACTAGTAGAGTTACACGTCACTGTCTCACCAGCCTACCCTGAAATGTTATTAAGCCGTATTACACATCTAGTATTGCGCGATTATTAGTGACCGACAACGTTCTTCATTTTACACAAGCCTACGTTAAATACTACTAAGCTTCAGAAACGTAATTTGAAAGCAGCATGCGCCAGGAAACATCTGCGATAACATCTTTATTTACATTCATCAGTCAAAACAATTAAATGCGACCTCGCGCAGGATAATGTACGAACGACGTTTGCATCAGCTGGCCCGCATCAGCTGACTCATATTTTCTAGTTCTAAGCTGAGTTGAAATCTTACGAGCAGCACGTGCACCCGAAAATACCGCTAGTTCTGGAAGCGGTCATCCAAACCGAAATTCGATTGTGTTCACTTCGCTAGATTTTCGCCGCATGGAGAATTAATAGAGGTTTCCATTGGCGGCACGGGCGCCATCCTTGGCCGCAGGGCATATTTTCCCTCGTGCACGGGGAGTGCGTGCAACTCGTACGGCCCGTTTCGAGGTACAGTAAATCAACATTTCACCCGTTGTCCCTCGAAATTAAGGAAACCCTTGATCTACGGGCCATCCACGCTCGATTCCTGATCTATGGCGTGGCCTGGACTTTTGTATGTCCACCCCCGCATTGTCCCGCTTCAATGGATCTCACTACCGTGCCCCGGTCTCGCGCTCGTATTCGTTTCTTTCCTATTTTCTCTCCATCTTTTACCTCCGAAACTGTCGAGAGATCTATTCACGTCCCTGACCCGCGTGAAATTGTTACGCAAAAGACGTGCCACAATTTCGTGAATAAATTTAATTCGAGTATTATACAAAAGATGACAATTTTATAGAAAATCATTTGATCTTTTTTCATATGCTGCGGATTCATAATTACAGATAATAATCGATGTCAGATGTTACTTTAAAATAAAATTTTGGACTTGTCCTTTCAGTTACAGATTATATAGCTAATATTTAGAAAAGATATTGATATACATTTATACATAATATAGGGAATTGTGTTCCATATTTTGATTAGTACAATTAAAATTAAATTTAAAGGAAGACTTATATACGTTATGCTTGAAAAGATTTAATAAAAATACAACAAAATAATTTAAATTTGTTAACTAACTAATTCAAGAACAATTTGATTTAAATTATAATTGAATAAACTAACATATAATTCATTATATTAATAGCTTTTAAGTATACCAAGATGTCTATGATTTTATCTTGTAATTGTTATGATCCATTTGACTATATTTTTATGGTCCTTTTGACGTAAGATATTCAAATTACATAAATATATGTGATATAATATATAAAATTTTAATCATCCTCAAATAAATAATTTGTAGAAAGGTGCATTCAATATGCATTCATTAAATGCATTCGTTAAATGCATTCAAAATGTACAAAAGATTTTCTCCAGTTATGCGCGTATTAAATAAGGAATTCATTTCGTAGAGAAAATCAAGCGACAACACGCTGTATGCAAAATTAAACGGCCTTCCCTTATTATTAGCTCAGCATGCTTTCCCGTATACCACTTGCATACACACATCGCAAACATGCAATGTGCATACGTACACGCATGGCACGTGGACGCTGCTTCTATCATGATTTTAGTAACCTTATTTCATAATTCATCGACAGTTAAACGTGATAATATGTCGGAATCATGACGATGATGGCGACAATAATGATGTTTCATCCACGATCCACTATCGAAATTACCGTTGTCGCTTACATCGATGATAGAAGTAACGCTCATTTCGAATGAAAGCATCATTCTGTCGACTGGTAGGCATGTGAAAGGGAACGAGAGAGAGAAATGGGGAAAGGGATGGAAGAGAGCTGCAATAATAAATGGCGCTCCATTAGTCCCACTTTATTGAAAACCGTGGGCCACGTTTTAACCACCAGACGGTGAGCGAGCCATGACGCGTGACGTCATCATCGGAGATCCTTTAATGCTGGCATCTTTTTCATGCTGCGCCTTTTCTGCATTCACCCGGGCCATATTTCAACAAACCTTCTCCCTACGAAATCGGATCTTGCCAACTATTTACTACCGGATAATATCGAATTCGATGGATTTTGTGAAATTTCGTTGAAAGCAAACCGATTCCAAAACCACTTTCGTGTAAGATCCCTTTTGGTAAAATTACGTGATATTTGATCTTTCTTGATTCACGGGAAAGATTTCAGTCTTTTTAATCCTTTTGAGCTGTATGAATGCGATGCTCGTTGAAAAATTCAGCAGACAAGAAAAATGCATGGATAATTTAATCAACTAAGAAACCTGCAGCGTGGATGAAAAGAACTGTGTCAAGCAAGACGTTTCATGAAATTCTGCCTTAACAATATTTATCAATGGCAAAGAAACCTTTCTTAGGATCAGAAAAAAACGCTCAAGTATCGGAATATTCATTAAAATTATTAGCATGTAAAGAGAATTTTAATTGTCAGTTTATAAATATTTGTCACAACGTGTATATATGTATACAAAACATTAGCACATACATATTACACTATCTTTAAAAAACAAATACTTGCGACATAAAACAGTTTATAAACATAACACGCAACCTTTATCAATATATTCCGACATATTACTTGAGATGAAAGGTATGCATAACATTTTCATATACATATACGTTCCAAATTGAAGACGAATACTCTATTCTAGATCTTAAATCTCCTATGTGATGTCCAAAGAAACTTGCTTGTTGATATTGGACGATTGTATGGGAATCTCGAACATCTATAGATAAAATAAACTTTCATCAATTTCCTGTTGATATCCTAATAATGCCAAGATCCTGCCACGATGCGACGGTGTCGACTGAATTGATCGGGAAGGAAGAAGACGATAAGGATCGGATTAATTCACGAGAATGGACCACTGTGTGTGCCCACCGGAATCTCCAACCGGCAAGGATAGGCTATCAAACCGATTGTAATCAGACCACCCTCCGTCGCCGACAGTCCACTTCTATTTTACCCCTCTATACTTTCCCGTGGTAGCATACTCCGTTCAGGGTAACTGATGTCGCTGGTAGAGACCTTCCGGCGGTAACTCGATTTTCGACTACTCGTCTTGATCTATTCCTACACATCAGCATGAATGAAACCGTACCGGAGAGAAGATGTGGATGGGAAAAAGGCGAAACGAGAGACTAGAGAAGAGGAGCATATTTTATCGAGCCGATGCGAGGCTGTACCGCAAAGCCACGACGTGCACTCGACCGCACGACCGTATGCGAATCGATAATTTATCCCTCCAAAAGCTTACTTCGCACACCGTTTCGTTGCACTCATCCGATCGGCTCTAACCATGGAATCGCACAGATTTTCGCGGGAGAAAAAAAAGCAGTATATGTGATTAACGGAGATTACTAAGCGCTTAATTCGTTAAGGTGATCAAATTAATTTATTTAAAGTAAATGAAACACATCTTAAAACATGCAACAAAGTGACACAATTAAGTAGAAATGAAATGAATAAAACAGCTTTCGTAAAATTGAGAGATGTATATTTAAGGAACATAAACACAAATTATTAATCAAATTAACACCGGAACAAACCAGCAAATTTATCGTGCTTTTCATTAGATAACACAAATATTATTTATTGCTACTCGATAATATCATTACTTCATATTAAAATTACTATAATTCCCAAAGCGATCGCATTATCAATCGCATCTCGATCAGCGAAGAATGTAAACGCATTTAACATAAATGCATTCCTGTATCAGGATACTTATAATCCAACCTTATAAAATAATATTAACGTATACATCATGTCGTTATACGAGAGAGTGGCTCGAAAATTCGATGCAATACTTCACAAATAATAAATGTTTGCGTAATATTATTTAACATAACATTATTCTGTAATCACAGCCATCATTATAAATTCTCATTTTCCTTCTTCAATGAATAACATATTGTGCACAAGCTATTACCAGTTTTACACATAAAAACCATGTAATAATTTATAATTAATCGTTATATTTCCACAAATTTACGTATTCCGTTCTTCGAATTCCAATATAGTTGATACAAAATGGTCGTGTTTAATAATTACTTATTAATAGTTATCCTCTGTTTCACGATCTGTAGCATTTGTTTAAAAACAGCTACGATTACTAATTATTTATCATTGCTAACCAGTCTGTATTCATGTAGGAAATAATTTAATTACGAATGTGTCTTTATCGCCTCCTATTCTCCGACGAGTTATTTTGAAATGTCTATCTTAGAGATTGCATCTCATATATTATGGAAGACCTTCGATTGTCTGAATAACGTTCTGGAGCTAAGAGTAATTTTTAGCGATGTTTCATTTTTCTTTACATTATGCCACATAATTTAAACAATATCTGACTCTGTTAACGAAAGAAAGTGTAGCGTATTAACAATTTATAAAGGTATTCTCAAATCAATTAAACATGTTATTTATCTCCAGTATTGCGATTATAAATGTAAATCTTGCAGAAAAATAATATTTTACGTTAGTAAGACAGTATAGTTAAATGAACATAAATTACATTATATCAAATTCGATAAAATTTAATAAATTAATTTGTTAAAATCGTGATCTTCTGATTCTTTCTTTTGCTTTTAGGCAAAAATACAATAATTTACTAATGTGAATGTCACAAAAACACATTAATTACTCCTTTATCAAGTTACTGAATTTTTATCTACATTTTTGGACTATTGATAGTGGAGCTTAATCACAGAGATATATGTTTTGAATCATATATAACGAAATGAATATTTCATATCTAGCTTTGCGTCCATTAAAGCTCACGGTACACTCGTTGCGGAAATTAATAATGTTATGAATATAATCATTATTATTTTCGATTGCAATTCTCTCAGCGACGACAATATATTATACTGTTTTTTACCGTTTTTTTTTTAATCAAAATGAAGTCTAATTATCTCCTTTTTTTGTTTCAGAACATTATCACATATTTGTTGGGGACCTGAGCCCAGAGATCGAGACACATACCTTAAGGGAAGCGTTCTCAGCCTTCGGAGAGATCTCGTAAGTCCTCTTAATCTTGCTTATTAAAGACGACTTATCGTTCTACTAGAGTTATATGAGCGATAATATAACGTCACCATAAAATGATAATATAATATCATTAACGACCTCTCAAAAATGCTAAGTAATCTAATCTTGGATCTATAAAAATCGACGATGAATTTATGTATTACTCGTTTCTTCCATTCGCGAATCTAGTTAATAAAAATATATATAATATACATATAGTTTGCTTAATAAAATTTCATAAGACATATGTATGTATATATATTATAACATACATAAAAGATATATAAGAAAATTTGGTATTTATGGTAAAGAAGAGAGAATAATACATTTAAATATCAAATATCTTAGCCAAAAAATATTTGACATGTTTTGAATATTTTTTTTATATGTTGTAAAAATATCAGTTAAATAATACGGTAAATCTTCTACGTTGTATAGGATATTTAAGTTGTTCAAATATTTCTCATACGTTGAAACAGCTCTCTTTATCCTACCGATATACATACATATACATATATGTATATACGTCAACTGCAAAAAATAGTACAATATTTATGTAGAAGAGTTAGTACTGTTACGAAGTCACAAATATCATTCACAATCTTAACGCTTGCGGAAATGCAATTTATAAAAACGCAGTACTAACCCACGGCTTTACTGAAGAAAAGCCACCGCGCTGGAAAACGTCAGTGCCGACAATAAATAGACATAATCAAATCCCTAGAAGTTGCAATAGAAGGAAATCCGGAATATTTCGTTTTATCAACCGGCTTCGCAAGTTTATTACACTTTTAACGACCTTCGCCCTCTCGTCCTAACTGAGCTGTTTTACGAGTTTCCATCATCGTCCGACGTTTCACGATGCACCGACGCGAACAATAATAACGCATATCTCTACGATCGCGCGGCAGCTACCACGAGTCCTGTGACCTTGCGCTCCGTTAAACTCGCCGGTCGATAGATGCATGACGATAATATCGCAAGCACCGATACCCTTCGAAGTCGGGCTCGAGCTGCGAGCTGGAGGTGAAGTCGCGTCAATCTCCGCAGTCTTGATCGATTGTATCGGTAAATCAGTAACGCTAAACCGTGTGCATTTATGCAACAGAAATCAACAGCGGCATTGATTTGACGCGTCCCTACTGATAACTTTTAAAGAACATAATTAATCCTCCTTCCCGAGCTCGGCGCAATTCATCACGGATGGAATGTTTGCTTTTTATTAAAATATTGTCAGCAATGTGATTATTGAACGTGAAAGTCTGAATATTATAATTTTGTTATTTTTGACACATTATAAATTTTTATTTTATAAAACTTTTACTTTATAAAAGTCATACAACGAAAAGTATTTGTAGGTATAATTTGAACGTCTCGATCTTATTCTTAAATATTCAAATAATGATTCACCTTCACTTGTAAAGGTAAATTATCATATACCAAGGATTCGTGGGAGTCTAAGAATAGGCATAATCAGTGGCAGAACTTCGATTTCGCAAGGAAATTACGTGAGCAAAACAAAAGGAACATATTGAGCTTGCATTTTGCGAGCATGCGAAGTGTCAGTAAGCTCGCGCTCTACATCGATTGTATCTGCAAACCAGTACGTTACGCTCTGTGATTTTACGTGACGAAAGTCAGGGACAGTATCGCGATTTCGCGCCACGATACATCGTAAAAGAAATGGACGAAATAAATGTAGTCGCAATTACTTGATGTTATTACTTCGTCTGGACGTTTGTTTTGCACTCATATCCTCTGAACGAATGTGTGTGCTAATCTCTTATATCATCTCGGGCTTTATCATCTCTCGATATCTCATTGCGAATTAAGAATCTCAATCCGTAAAAATCGTAAAGGTGGAATCGCTTCTTCCGAAGCATAGATCTTCGTATATCCGTTTTCTCCTGCGGCAAGAAATCTCCATTCGGATTTCGCATCCTGATTTATTCTTGGCTCATGCAGATGCATCACTTCTGCGCCCACAAAACTTTGCAAGTATTTGCCCGATAGAGGGGAAGGGGAAAAAAAAGGGAATCGTCGAACGAGGTATCGAAATTTCAGATTCCAATCTAAACTCAGCCTTCGAACGAGAACCGTGTTCGGCAGCGAAACAGCTGGAGGTAGGTACAGTTTGCGCCGTTTGGCACAAGAAGACGGCAGAAAAATGGGCCCTCTCTCCCCTCTGGAAAAATCGATTCAAACTCGCTCCACGAGTACCTAAGCCGCGCTTTAAAAAGCTAGTGAAAAATTGCCAGCGGTTTTCCTCTTTTATTTTGTTTTTCCCCCCAGCCCCTTCCTTTTTCTCTCCTCTACCAATGCTCCTCACGCCTCCTCTGTGCTCCGTTCAACGCTCCTTTCCCCCGATCCCAGGTACGCTCTTCCTTGCCTCAAATGGTTTATCCCGGAAAGGCCTGCCATGCTTCCTTCCTTACGCGATAAACATTCGTGATTAATTATGTTCTTACCGCGATATATTTGATCGAGATTGATATTGTACTACGAGAAACTGTTGTGCGCGCGTGTAGCCAGTTACGTTGGGAACAGCAAAAGCAAGTCTGTTCAAATTTACCTTTGATACAACGTCGTTTGACTTCCTACAGTAATAAATGCAGCCCCGAACAGCGAGTTATCACAAATTTATATCGATATTCCATGCTAAGCAATTTCACGATTCTTATACAAGCCGGTCAGCGTATTTCCTTCAAATATGAATAACGCCATGCTGGCGAATATCGCTTGCCAAGCGTGAAACGCGGTTTAGCGCTTCTGCTTTTCGGGCAAACCTTTATGAATATTGCACCATAAATTTTAGTTTTATATATATGTATATAATATGTATACATATGACATATATATATGTATTTTATACATGCGGGTGACCCATCATCGCGAAATGTCATCATGAAATATGTGATCGTTTTCTTTATGTTCTTGCATAAACTGGCAACGTGAGAAGATTACTTATATCTTTTCCGAAAATATTACATCATACTATACTATTCTTTAATTATAGCAAGTTTTTGTATAAAGAAACATAATCCTTATATA
>VBVR01004661.1:0-13844 GCA_011638315.1 Tetramorium parvispinum | reverse complement strand
GTCTGGCGAAGGAACCTCTAACAACCTATGATCACGTTATTAATTGAAAGAAGACCGCCGATGCTACCGGTTACGCCACTGACTTTACGTGCCGTGTTACGGCCGTGTGGCACCGGCACGGGCTCATTTTTTAACGGAAACATTCTCGTCGATATGTACACGTATAACCCGCGCGTGTGTACGCACGCACTCTTTTTCTACCTCCGCGCGCGCGCGACGCACACACGTGAGACCTCGCGTCGGCGGTACCCCCTCGTCCGGGGGTGAACTTCCGCGAAGATAAGGAGATACGCGCGAATATAATGAGATTGTAACGAGTTTAACCGTAATTGACGACGGCTCGAGTGGATGTCCGAGAGGGGGGGGGGACGAGGGGAGGCGAGGGAGAACGAGTCACGTTCTTACGGAGAGCTGAGAGTTATTGGGGCCTTTCGCGTAAAAGTCGACGATGATCCA
This sequence comes from Tetramorium parvispinum, assembly GCA_011638315.1. Lineage (NCBI taxonomy): Eukaryota > Metazoa > Arthropoda > Insecta > Hymenoptera > Formicidae > Tetramorium > Tetramorium parvispinum. The sequence goes on along the minus strand of VBVR01004661.1, from coordinate 13,388 downwards.
GCAAGACGGGTCGCCGCGGGACGAATGGGGTATCTTTTTTTTTTCGTGCAACATTTTATTAATACATATCGCGAGCTGATTTTATACGGCGTTCCGCCGCTCGCTCGCATTCCGCGAGTTATAAGTTATCACTGTAAATATCCTACCGTCAAATGTGCATGACGATAAATAATATTGCGCACAGTGATTTTTGACGTTTCTGCTGACTAACTTCTATTTCTGTACCTCCATGGGTTTCAATATTTTCAAGAATTTAATTTTGCGAATTATTAGCCAAGACGTAATATGTGTTAAAGACGTTACAAAAATATATGCAGTTTTCTAGACATTTATGGCTCCCTTCAGAGTAAAGCGTATGATTGTTGAGATGCCGCGCGAGTTTCTAGTTAACCACTTAAGTGGTATGTCCAGAAAAGTTTCGTGGTAAAAGCTGTTGTCAATGCTCAAAATAGTTGCTGTCTATGTGCTGAGCTTCGTGCGCAATGCGTTTTACCATGAAAGATCTTCGTCTATTCCCAGTAATCGATTTCCATACTAGCACATTTCTTATAATTTTTGTATTTAATTTTGAACAAATCAATGACCAAGTTAAACATACATGTTATAATCTACACATAGTCTAATCCACAATATTATAAATATATGTTATATACATTAAGAATTCTCAATATCACGAATAAACATGAATTGAAGGAGCTTCTTAGATAAAAGTTCGAAGAATGATAACAAAAGAAAATATCCGATCTTTGTATGTGCATTATTTTAATATATTATGGGATGGGAATAAGAAGAGCGAATACTAGCTTTGAATTTTCTAAAGCTTCGCTTAAAACGTCGACCTGAACGACACGGTTCGTATCGATCGAAGACGATCGAGTAACAGCGGTTCGATAAATTCTCGCGGCGTGACACGGTGGTAGCCACGCCGTTTGATCGCGGGGTCTCAGTTATTGCCGGGTGGCCCCCTCGATATCGTGCTTCTGAGGGAGAAAGTCGCGAGTCAATTATACGCAGCGAGCGGCATGGCTTATGGCAATACGTGCATTTCCCGTGAGGGCCGTGTGCGCTTCAGTTACACGGGATATGGCTGTCGCTACGAGAGAAGAAAGGGGTCCTAGAGCTCGCGCTAAAAGTACCCAGGGCCGCGGCTTCAAAGACGAATCTTTCGCAGAAAGGAGCTAACTAGTATTTAATTAATTTTAAATCAAATATATTTTACTATTTAATTAATTTCAAATTGAATTTTAAATTAAATAATATTACACTGAAAGAAAATTCTGGTTAGAAACGGACGAATCAGAAAAATCTTGTAGGTGATCAAATATTCTGGTTATTGTAAGTTATAAAGTATTAAGTCCTATTATGATAACCAGAATATTTGATCACGCTAAGATTTTCTGATTCGTTCGTTTTTTTAAGTGTAGACATTTTTTTCAGTGTATTAACAAAGTACGTGCAAACGTGTAAAAAGAAGAATAAAGAAGGAACCGTTTCCAAGTTGACCGAAGAAGATGCGCGGTTTAAAAGGACACTCGACGGGTACGTGCTGTACATCTCACACTAGCAGAATACTCGTGAGATCAAATAGGAGATTCTCACGAGGTAAGTTATGACACGGGAAGATTGAGCGAAGAAATTGGAATCGCTCTAGGAATTTAAAGTCGAAGAGTATCGGTGCCGCGCCAAACTGATTGTATAGAAGATACGATGCACATATATGCTACGGGCGAGAAGCCGGGGCCGGGGCCCGAGCGAGGGCCTGACCGCGCTGGAAATGGGGCCTGCTCGAGAGATGTGGAGAATGAGAGGGAAAGAGAAAGAGGGCCGAAGAGGAGGGAGAAGAAAAAGAATGCGCCGGTCGAGCAACTCTTGCGCGACAGTCCGGAGTGTAGGCACGTTATATGCGTATATGAGCGTGCAGGCGCGTAGAACACGTTCCGCAAAGGGAAGAGAAAGGAGGATAAGGGCGAGAAGGAGTGTGGAGGCTGCGCGAGGTACCGCCGCGCGCTGCTTATCAGAAAAATTTGTAGCGCGCGGGGCGTCATTTTTCGCACGCGGCGCGCATCCGTTCGCCGCTTTTGTGCGGGCAAGAAGTTAAATTCATTGTTTATTATCGTGTATTGTAAACCGTATTTTGACGCGCACGCTTTGTGCAATAAGCACATTCGAATCGTCCTTTTAAAAGTTTCCAAAGAATTTCGTCGCATAAAGATTCGAATTGCCTCCAACATTTAAAGTTCTTTAAAAGGTCTTTTGTTTAAAAAAATTTTTTAAGTATAGAATATCTTAGAACTCTTAAAAATCTAGAAAATCTTTCCCCCGAAATACTCCAATACATAAAAAAATAGCTAAAATAAAAAAGTAATTTATCTAAAATTCTTGAAAATAAAATTGTTATATAAAATAAAAAGTAGATTGAAATAATAATGTAAAGTATTATAAAAAAAACATACTTTTAAAATATTTAAAATAAGAATGTTTGAAACATTTCAAAATTTTCGCCATATGTTTGAAGTGATTAAATGCAAATTTATTGCTAGCCTTTTGTGTGATCTATTCCTAGAAAGCGAATCAAATCGCGCGACGTTTAGCTCGATAGTAAGGCGCTAAAACATAGTATTAACACCGATGGAATTTGCATGCAATTATTACTAATGTTAAAAATTCTGAAAGTGCGCAAATACGAACAATAAGATACCGAGGAATAGAAATTTTGATTATACTTTCATCTGTTTGTCGGCAAACACGTTTCACTATTTCATCCATTGAAATATTGGAATTTATCGCTTGAAGCTATTTTTCTCTTCACATTTATTCGCTAAAAATATAAAAGAAAAAAATTATCAGTCTCGTACGATCTTACCTTACAAATCCGCGTTGCGAAATATACCTAAATCCAAAGGGATTTACATTTTTCGGCGTATTTCTTCTCACACTCGGAACCGTTCGGAAATGTCACTGAGGACACGAAAATAGCGTTCGTCCAGCACAGTAGGATACAACCGATATCGCTTCACACTCGTGACGTCATCGGACGTCGCTTTCGCAATGTGGCGATCGATCGGAAAGAACCGCGTGGCGGTCGTCGGAGAAATTCGCTTATTCGCACGCGCGCATTTATCGGCGTATTTCTACCTCGGAGAAACACGTACGTACTCTGAATTATCCCTTGTTTATTATCGTATTGTCGCGTCCCTCTCCCCCGCCGGCCCGAGGCCATAAGTTATTTTCTCCTTTGATTTACCGTCCCCGACGGTTGCGAAAACGAGGGTGGCTTATATTTTTTTTTTCCTTCTCTCTCTCTCTCTCTCTTTCTCTCTGGACGTACGGCCATTCGGCTCGCCATGTGCGATTCTTATGTAAAAAGCCCGACGCCTGCAAAGGCGAGTTTCGCGTGTTCCGAAATTTCGCAATGAATCGCACGTCGGCGATTCGACTCGCACTTATCTTTCGATTTCTTTCTCGAGCGAGTGAAACAGACAGATCCTTTCAATTAGACGCGTCTGACTTATATAGCATAATTAATCAGTCAGGAATCGGTGCGATTACATGGTTTCTCTTAAATTTAAAATTTTAAAGTTTAAATTTGATATGATTCGGTATAATTGTTTCAATTGATAAGTAATTAATTTAATTTTGCTATACTTATCGCTGAAGAAAAAAATAATAATATTTTACAATTGTTCAGTACGTTCAGAATAGATGGAATCATTATGTGCTCACATGACCAATTAAGGATCAAAGAGATTCAAGTGAAATGAATGCTGTTCATAACTCTGCATTACTCGTGTGGCTTTTTTTTTTTAAACGTAATTACTCGCGCGAGGTGTATTTTACACCTCAACATTATATCTCGAGTTTCATTATTCTCGTTGATAACTTGCAATTAAACAAAGATTAATAATAGTCTATACTTATTGTTCGAGCGATTATAAATTCTCGGGATTTAACGCGAATTCGTTTCTTTGTTAAGTGCACGAATCGAGACTGGTTCTTACGCGTATTTGGATTGCGGGATAAAATTCCGAGATAAAATACAGCCTCACATTGTTGCAGGTAAAACGATTTAATACCTCGCGTGAATATCGAAGGTCATCACTCTGACAGATACGCGCCACCCTCGTAAATTTCAAAATGCAATTACTGACTGGAAATTTCGTAACTCTCGTGATACACGTGTGTCTGCACCGACTTTCCCACAAGCGACTTGCGTCACTGACAAAAACTGGAAGAAACTTCAGAAAAGATACGTTGTTCAAATTTAATGGCAAGAGTGCGAGGGTCATTTTTCGGAAGAAAGATCGAAGGCTGATTTTAAGCGATTTTTAAGACCCGATCTATAATAGGTGTACTAAACCTTTAAATCTTTTGCTCTGAGCTTTAAACTTTATAGATGCGATTTAACCAGCTTACAATTTAAGGCAACGACAAAAATGCTTTTTAACGGAAAAGTCACGTTTTTGGGATCAAAACGAGAAGTTGAGAGCTTATTACGCCAGACTGGGTCTAATAGATTAGACCGCTACCGACGTACGCCTTCTTTGGGACATTTTGTATATTCACTTACGCATACATTTCTCGCTCTCGGTCGGAGGCTGTGGGCTGCGCGATAATACACGACATTCCTCGATTTTCTGCGTCTCCAATAACGTGGGTAGCCAGTTCGATATTTGTAACCGCCGTCCTGGCACGTGTCTCGACCCTGCCTGAATCTCGCAAGAAGTTTACATTTCGTGCGACCGTTCGGTTCTCGAAGGCGCAGCCTCTCTGGATAAATAACTCTTTTATCTTACTCTTAAACATTTCCGAATAACGCGCGGCGATATTTATATACTTCATTGGAACTTATGTCCCGTGATATCCCGATTATTATTACATTTAGAATATTTTTAATCTCTATGGGTACAAAAAAAAAAAGAAAATATACAGATACACATGTTGCATTTCAATTCAATTTTTTCGAGAGACACAACGCCGTTGTTGTGCATCGATAATCCCAAGACATCCGTATGTCTTGCAGGCAAAATTGTGCGACGGCGATTTTATCGGGAATAATTCTCAAGAGGGAGACGCGAGAGTCGTGGATAGTTGCATTTTATCGCGAACCTATAGAGAGCGCGTGGATTAAATAAAAAGAGACGGGCGAAAAAAGCGGAAGCCCTCTAACGCGCATCCGCATGCTTCGAAACGCTCGCTTCGGCACGGCGGAGAGCGACGCGTAAAGGCATTTACCACATTTTATGCATACGGCCGGCTGCATACGCCTGACTCGCGCGAGAAACTCCGCGCGCGATGCACCGCCGCTCGTCGCGCGATCCGCGCATCACCGATTTATCATCCGTGGCGAATTTTTGCCGCCAGCGCTTGTCGCGCGCTAATTTCCGATCCTTCCGCGTTCCGGCCTGTCTTACTGCTAGAAATTATTGCCGAAATCATCCTGCTCATTAGCACTGCGCGGAATTTGCAGGGTGACGCTCCGGAAGTCGCCGAGACAAAATAGCCCCTTCGTGACATAGTCGTCGTTTTGATTGGAATAAATTCAACGCTGCGCAATAAAATAAACCTGTACTTTTACGGGCACTTTTATGGGCATGTATCGCAGACGGAGCATACGTGTGTATACAACTGTAAAAAATAGATATTATAAAAAGCATTAATTCGGTTGGTTGCGCAGGTCAGTGAATCATATGTTTTCAAAATGATGATCTGAGTTTGCACCCACCCCAAAAAAAAAGTATTTTACGTTCAGAATGATTTTTCCTCATATTCTAAGTTTACTAAGTTTTACAGCAAACATGTTTTTCTTTCAATAAAGTGAATAATATTTTTCTCTCTCAAATACTCTTGTTTATATTTTTTTCTCTATTTTTCTCTTGATTTCGGAGGAATCCTTTCGAGGTTAATATAAGAGTAAAATCCTCTAAGATTTAGAAGATTCCACGTATATTAAAATTATTTTTTTTGGGGTATCATATTCGAGACACTTTAAAAAAATACTATACGATTAAATACAATATTACACAATTAAATGCTTTCCGACATTAATAACTGTAATCAAGATTTCAAAAGATTCTAAATAAATTCCCTTCATGGTGTCATGAAATATGACCGCCCATTTCGAGATCTTCCAAATCACTAGAGCCTTTCAAATTTTCAATTTATTTATAATATCACTTTTACAAGTTTATAAATATGTATGTATATTCTTGTTCATTTTTGTGTTCTTCTTCATTTTTTTTCGATAATAATTTGAGCAATAATAAACACTCAACGATTATCACAGCTTCTGATCCATAACATACGCGACGCATTAACAATATTTAACAACATTCCCCATCCTCTCTCCGTCAGTCGATCGAATTTCAAGATCGATTACCTCCCAGCGACATAAATATCTGTCCCCTCTCACTTCCGCTTTCTCATTTATCATGGTAGGCGAGAATATTCGCGTCGCACGCGCCTCCGCCTTCATCCCGCCGTCGATTTCCGCCGAGATATGTTACTCGGTCGCCGCGGCGATCCTCCACACACACGCATCTCCGCCGGCTGCGAATATATTTATAGTCTCCGTTGAGCTATGTATGATTCATGCACCGTCGTTTACGATACGCGACGGTCCGCACGCATTCTCCGTCCCTCTGCGGTAGCGTGTCTCCGACGCACTCTGCGTGTCCCGACTCGCGAATTTTCCCGGCGCAATCGTCCCGGCATCTTGTGAATGCCATCCTTGCAAATTTCCGGATACTGCTGAGAATACCCACGATTATCCGTCTTGACTATCTCAGAAAAATCTCAGGAAAATTCTATGCTGAGAAACACCTTGCAAAAGGAAAGCCTATGTAAATTAACTAAAATGACATTGCATGCTATAGCTGCGTAATTCATGTCATTTTGAAATTATATGTAAAATAATAATACAAATAGTTATCAATTCTATTTTTCATGATACACAAGCGTAAATTATGCGAGCAAATTTCTATTTTTAAGTTTTAAGAAAACGAGCTTCCTCTGCGTCGTGTTAAAAAACTCCAAATCACACGATAATTATTAATATTCACGAAATTAATTTGTAGAAATTAGAGATATTACATTTAAAATTACATACAATTAGATATAATATTTTTCTTCTTCTACATTGGACAAACTCCACAGTGTAATTCTGAAGTTAATATACAGAAATTTAGACACGTTACTTTTAGAAATCGCATGCAGCTAGATAAAATATTTTCTTGCCTTTAATAATTGAACAACTTTGTGGTGTAATAACGGATGTATTTAGCGTCGTATTTCATAGCACGTTCTGGCACGTGCCTGCCGGCACATTTCGCCAATCACGCGCACGATTAAGAAGTTAAGAAGTTTTCGCGGTATATCTTTATCTCGAGACAACTTTATGATTTTACGAACGATCGCTTACAAATGCGTGGTTCCCAATCGTGCCGTTACCTGCTTTTTATTCCTTCGCCTCTCTCACAGACGACTCTCTCGCCTAGATCGCGCAAAAAGACGATGCTATTCTTTACCGACTTGAGCCTATATTTTTTTTTTGCGAGACGCAAATTATTAGTCCAGCCGCTGCGCGAATTATGTGGATTAGTTCATATTGTATCGTTCATATCGTTCGATGAGAGGACTCGGACGCTAGAAATTCTGATTAATATTTTGGAAATTCTTCCGACTTGAATATTTATTATTATGTCAAAATTCAAGATTTAATTTTTATTGTGCTAAACATTAAAATACGCTTTTTCGTTCTTTTATCATTATAATTGCAAGTATAACTCGCATATACCTACATGTGAAAGCTCTTATCCTAAATCGTTCTTTGGAACGTTGTTTGGAACGTATAAAAATATTTTATTTCCTCAGTGCAAGAAATTGGCTTTGCCATTTACTTCAAAAAACGGTGACCTTACTCGAGACAGAGGATGGCTCGTAATTCCGTCAATTAAATTTCCGTCAATAATTTTCTCAAACGACTTTCCGTAGATCGCAATTTAGATCCTTGGTAGAAATAGTCTCGTAAATTTCATGACCTCGCTTTTCCCGCGCGCTGGTAGTGTATGTGACTTAGCATTATTGTTACATATCGGTGATAAATTTTTGCCGTAAGGACGATCCGAGGATCGTCGCAGCGGTCGGGACGTCCCGCCTCCAATTACAACTAATCCGGCAAAACGAGGCCGCGCTATGACGACGATACGAGTTAATCGCGATAAGTTGCAATTTCGCCGCGGAGAGCGGATCGCAATTACCACTTTCCATCTCGTGTCGGCGCAGTAGGTCAGATGCAAACTGGTTCTCGCCTCGGGCCGCGTAATAGAATACGAGGACAAATGTACAAAGTTGTTCGGGGCACGGTCGATTACGCACGCGTTTCACGACAGTCCGGAAATTTTTGGAATCGAGGAAAGCCGCGCTGAGGGAAACTCCGACGGAATTTTAAATTACAATATAAGATCGAATTTCGTAATAAATGAAAAATTCGGCGAAACGATGGTCCAAAAGCTGTTTCTTAGGAATTTACAAAAATTAATTTTGAAATTGTAAAAGTTTCACTTTCGATTTAAAATTTAATAAAAAAATGAAATTAAATTAAATGGTGTAACTTTTTTTTCTTAAGATTGACAACGTAAATTCGTAATAAAGCGATATATAAAATGTAACCGAAATAAACTGCGGGTATTAAACTTGACGATCGAGGCATTACTGGAAAACCGGAAATGATTATCCGCGTGCGGTATTCAATAACGGTAATACGTATTTCATACTTACAACGCAAAAATCCGTTATGAGTAAACTATGAAAGTATCTTTACTTCGAATGATTGGCTCGTTTATTTTACGACTCTGACTGCTGAGATCATTTCTTGCCGGAAAAATAATTTTCAATGACTGATTTGATATCTTCTCAACTTTTTCATCGACAAACTGCACCTGGGAAATAAAGTTTCAAAATTCTTGAAATTTTCCACTCGCTAATAATCCACTAATAATCAATTAATCAAACGTGTTTTTACTCTCCATTTGATATATAGATGATGAATATCTTTTTCAGACGTCTTTAGTAAAGGAGTTGGATTACGTAAGAGCCCTCCTCCCATTCACGATGTTACAAGGATTTCCGGTTCCAAGAAAGCGGAATGCGAGACAATCGTTGCACGACGCACCGACGCGCGACGTGGAAGAGGGAAACTTGACAAAATCGAAACGTCAGTAAATTAGCATTTTTCTAGTCTAATGCCGAAGGACGAGAGGGGTGAGGAGGGGGATGCTCGAAGAGCGATGCTGCGAGACGTGAAGAAGAGACAAAAGAGAGCGGGACGCCGCGAGACAAGAGGGCGGCGACGGCAGCAGCGTCGGCGAAGGGCGCGGTGGCAAGAGACGAGATGAGAGAAGGAAGAGTAGAAGAGGCAGAGGACAGGGATGTAAATCATAATATGTAAATCCGTGTGATTTCGTTTGACTCCGGCTGGCTGGCTAGCTGGGACCGGCGCTTCGAACTGATGGCCACTTGGCGAGAAACTCGAAAAGGCATTCCGGGACTCGCGTCTCTTTCGGTCCCTCGTCTCTCTCTTCCTCCCTTCCTTGCTTCCTTCTTCTCCAGCGTCTCCTCTCTTACTCCTCCCTACCTTTTCCTTCCCTATCCTGCCTCGGGTGGATCTTCGTCCTTCTCTTTGACTTCCCGCGATCTTTCTCCCCCTAGTCTCTCTCTTCGTCTTCTTTTCCCCGTGCTTCGTCTTCGGGAGTCTTCTCCTCGTCTCTCTTTCTCTCTTCCCTCCCCCCTCTCCCATTCTCGCATATCTTCCTTCTCTTCGCGTTCACGATTTAACAATCTACGTCGTCCGTTGGGAGTGGAAACTAGGAACGCTCGTAAATAATTTCGTGGATCCGAAGGTCGCGACGTGTGTGCCCCATGTCCAATGAAAATTAGAATGTATTCTCTTCGCGGGACGCGCTGGACTCGACCACGCTGTGTGACAAGTTTGAGAAACGTACTGTGGATGCGCCGAGCGAACGGTAAATCAGAGAAACGATAAGCCTCGTAGACGGAATCGCGTTAACTTCAATAAGACGCTGGATCGTATTCTCTCATTATCAACAGAATCAATTCTAAATGATTTTAGACATATTTATATTTTCGTTCAAGAAGAACCGTACGATGAAATCTCTATCGGGCATAATTAATATATACAGCTTTTCTTTATCCTACATATATTATTCCTGCATGTGAAAATCTAGCAAATAAATAGATGTTCATTAAGAAGAATCAGGGATTCGGAAAAATGCAATCAAATTGCAAACTGTTCTGCATACTATATTACTCTACAGCGGTGATAATACATTATCAATAAAACCCGACACACAATTTTTCATGGAAATAAATAACGTGCTTTCTATAACCGCTCATTTCTTATCAATCTCTCGTGAGGAAAATCATAGCTAAATTTCAGTTTCCGTTTAATGATGAATTATCGCTTCGGAGGATCGAAGAATAGAAGGAAGAAAAGAGAGAGAGAGAGAGGACAGGCCGTGCTTTCTAATCGGCGACGTATATCGCGGCTCGCGCGATTAAAATCGGAAATAGATCCACGGCGCCGTTCTCTCTTCGGGGCGTCTGTCTCTCTCTCGCATCTTTACTGCCGCGCGTTAAAAATTCTCACGGGAGGAAGAGCCCGGGGACTAGAGTGGACCATAAATAATTCCGAGGATCCGTTTACCTGAAGGGGTAACGATGGAATCCTCGGTGTGTACGTACACGTATGCGGGCATTCGACAATGGCCCCCGGGTGTTGCCTTATCGATAGCCGATGCGTCCGTACGTAATTAAGTTACAAAGTGGCCGTTGTCAAGCGTCTATTTTCTGTGCCAGAATGTATCTGGCGATACGGTACCGCCGATACCTCCGCCGCGCGCCGCTCCGGCGATCCGGCTTGATTGAGACACACCGTCGTGATCAAACGTATGTCTCGCGTTTCGAGAATGGGAGAGAAGAAAAAAAATATTCAACTAATATCCACGTTGCATTATAGGAGTTTCCGTTACAAAATTAATTCCAAGCTTCCCGCTTTGAGTCGAGGCTCATGCACGTTCATTTTCAAGAGCCACGCCTGTCACCGTTTTAAAGACACTGACAGCCCGTGGAACGTTCCCTCGCTCTCGCCAAGGGAAGTCCGTTTTAGAACCGCTAGGCTCTCCTCCTTGCGCGGACTCGCGTGCGACTCGTAGCCAACGGCTCCTCGCATAGTCAAAGGCAATATAAAAGGTATAGAGAGTGTGGAATTCAGCCGCCTCTCAGCTTGAGACCCGGGCTCCGGGCTTGACTCGCTTCTTCGAGTCGACTCGAGAGCCACGGGACTCTCTCTGCCGAGTCTCCTCTCCTCCGGTTGATGATGGAACGAAGCATTCTGGTTCCCGTCATGCTAGCCGTAGGCCTCGTGCGCGCGCCGAGCGCTGGCTGGCTTGGCCTGCTTGAAAGTCGGCTCCCAGCAAGTTACACACCGGCCTACGTCCCCGTCTCGTCCGGGCCCTCCGTCTCTCCTCGCTTTTAAATCGATCGGCCCGCACGCCAAAAACGACGACGCATTTTCGAAGACCGTACGAGAGTTGGAGTTCGACTCGCGCGGCAGTGGCCCCTAGAGTTCCCTCTTTCCGGGAACATTCAAGCGGCAACTTTTCCTCGAAACTTGAATGAAATTAGCTACAAGGACGAAAATATCAAAATTTCGTATAACAATTTACTCCAGTCGCTTGCAAAAACTTGAACCTTCAATAATTTTGACTACAATGACAAAATCAGAGAATTAGATAATAATCTAAACTATTTCCTTATTTTTCACAATGCTGGGAAATAATTTCAAAACAAATTTAAATTATAATTTGATTCACGTTTCTGAAGAAAGATAAACGGAATACATTACTGTTATACTGAAGTAGAAGTTGGATGAATTTATAAATGTCATAAACGAATATTTCGATACAGTTTAAAAATAGTAACTTGACATGATAATATTTCTTCGCGATAACTGGATGCTAACGCGCAGAAATTTTCCTTAATCGTAGCGATCGCATACCGTAATATATGACGGACTTTCGAAAGTGAACGTTAGATAGCGCGTTCGGTTTTATTAATTATATTAGCTTTTTGAAATTCCCGTCGTTATCGCGAGTCTCGCGTTTACGATGGACTCCTCCGGCGAACGCGCGCTATGATCTCACGCGAAGTGCATAACTCCCGTTACTAGCTTCGTCGGGCGACAAATATTGAACGAACGCACCGCCGCGATTGAGATCGATCGCGCTTTAATTTATCGTAACGTAAATTAGATTTCAATTACAGGCTGAAAGCGAGATTACTGGCGAGATTACCGATGCTCGTTTGCAAATCGCAATCGGATGCTTCATTCGAGAGAGGATCAATCTTTTCAGCGATCTATCGATCAATAATCGGCGCTGTGATTTTTCGTGCAGCCGCCGTGGCGATTTCAGTCGGAAACTTCGAAAGTCTCGGTTCGGATAGAGAACCAGACTGGTCCACTCTCTCCTTTCCGAGGAAGACGAGAGAGAGAGAGAGAGAGAGAGAGAAGGAGAAAGAAAGCAAGGATGAGACTAGACGAGAGAGGTCGTAATCACGTGCTTCGCTTCCTTTTAAATTGATCGACGATCCATAGGCGTATCGTTGAAAAACATCAAGGCTGTTCTTCTTTACAGCGTGATCGTAACGCATCCGGATCTTTCCAGATCCGACGCGATCGTGGTGGTTTTACGACGGATGTTACGGCGATCCGCGGCCACCGTTATATCCCGGAACATCTGTAAATATAATATTATCCCGCGGGCGTTCCCCCGACGACGAAATGTCGTCTCATAAACGACATTCCTGCCGTCCCACAGCTTTTCGCGCGAAAACGTACGGATAACTGAGGTAGCCGAGAAGAGAAATTCCAGCTACGTTATCCGTTTCCATCGATATCGTTTAATTTGTCAATGGCCGCTGACGCACCTCATCTCGGGGAAAAGATCGCGCGCGCTTCATCACGAATTGATCGACGATCGTACAAACGTATATCGCCGCGAACATCGAGACTCGAAGCAGAGAAATAGATTAACGGCGGGATGCGTCGTTTATATGCGCGCGTAACGTATATCCCGAAGTCCCGTGGAAGGTCTCTGGAATCTTTCTTCACGTCGTAGAAGCTACGCCGGCGCATTGATTAACGCGCGCCTCGCGACTATATGTACACTGAGAAAAATGTTTTGCATTATGAACCAAAAGTTTTGTTGATATATACCCAAGAAAATTATTTAGTTGCTGTAAACAAATATGTTATTTGCTTATATCTTGTTAGATCGTTTTGGTTTAGAGCACAAAACGGAACTGTTTAAAGA
>VBVR01004660.1:0-13903 GCA_011638315.1 Tetramorium parvispinum | reverse complement strand
ATATATATATATATATATATATATATATATATATGTATATATATTGTATATATATATTTCTAAGAAAAACGTGAACGTGGAAAATACATAGTTGCTATTACCGAGAAAAAGATCTCGTGTGGTGAAGTAGCGAGATTTCATCAGTTGGAAAGGAAGCCACACTAAATACTTTAATTATTGCAGCCAGGTTGCAGACGCAGCCATCTTGGGCATGTGTCGGCGCTGTGATGGATACTTCCGATCATTATATGCGCGGACGTATCCTTCAATGTGTAATGTTCTCGAAATCTTATTAAAACCATCAAAAATTCGAGCAATCTTGTTCTAACAAATTTTAGATATCGCTCGTTATATATGCGCTATTAATTTATGATTACAAAATTTTATCGTTATCTTGTTGCAACGCTTTATACTTTGCCAATTTAAGTTCCATTTAATTTTAATTTAAAAACTGGAATATTTCTCTGTAAACAAACAATATTATATGTTTAAAATAATATACAGCAATTTGAATATCGGTAATACATACATTGAAAAATATTCTGGTTAAAAGCGAATGAATCAAAACATCTTGTAGGATTTATCAAACATTCCGGTTATTATAGTAGAACTCGATATTTTATAAGTTATAAAGTATTGAGTTCTATTTATAATAACCAGAATATTTGATCAATCCTACAAGATTTTCCGAATTCGTCCGTTTTTAATTTTTTTTCAGTGTATATAAAAATAATAAAACAATAAAAATTCTTTAAAATTTTTCATATTGAGAATGAATTATTTTCGTCAGATGGCACATTCTAAGGCAACTTCACGCAATAAAGGGTTTCGCCAACAGCACTACGCTTTAATTCTCGCGCTCAAGGACAGTGTTTCTATTATCGTCGCCCCGCATTCAAATCGTTCACCTAACAATTATTAAATTATTCGTCCGCCATCCTTCCCGGAATGCCCGGCTCTCGGTCAAGCGAATAAGTCGCAGCAGCCGACCCGCGCGGCCCCATTATCGTATGCGATTGACGACAATTTCAGCAAGGGCTCCTTTGTTTCTCCCGACATGCGTCGCCGGTTCAGAAAGTCCGCTCCGGGTCCGTAATGCTTTCCAATCATGGGATTATCCCTCCGTCCTAAGGGACAATCGAGGAAAAAGATACGCGACGCGACTTGTCGCGGTGCGCGGGGCGACGAGGGGTGAAAACGGACGGGAGGAAGAGCGACTGGCGGAAGGAACGAGGGTACGAACGATGGCTGAGATGCTCGGGTATAGGGACAGAACTCAGGACAGATACCGGGTGGCGTGGGGGGGGGGGGGAAGAAGAACGCTGCCTGGGCAGACCGGGCTGTCAATCAACCGCGGGCTAGACTACCAATTTCTTCGCTCATAATTTCTGATAATTTCTCCGGACCGAGCGAACTGGCGCGGCCGGAGAGCCTCGTCCCTCTTTCTCCGTTTCTTCTCTCCTTCTCTCTCGCCTTCCTCTCCGCGCGCTCCACGTCTTCTCGGCCACGAAAATCATCATAAGAAGGTAATTGCACCGATCACGTACCGGCGGCTTGTATTTATCCTTGTTTCATTATAATAACAATGTAACGCGCGCCGCACGGCCCGCTGGAAGCCGGGATAATCATCGGTTCGACACACACCGCACCGCCGCGATACGGACTCTGGATACGTATTTTTGCGGCTCCGCTACGTACGTCCCGAGCCAATTAGATAAACGTAACACGGGTAGGTAGGTAGAAAGCTGGGACTGCCCCTGGATCTCGCTCGCCTTCTCCTCGCTCTTTTCTCTAGTCGCCCCGATCGCCGCGAGTCGCGGACGAGCGAGCCGCGAGTTGCTGCATTTTCGATAATGAAGGGATAACGTATGCGCCACGTGTACCATGTACCGTGGATCGCGTGTTGCGCAATGCACGAAAACGCATTTGCAATGTCTGTGTACAGCTATTAGAATTTGTACGCTTGCGACTATATATAGCGTCCGTTTATAGTTTAATAGGATTTTCTCTTTCGAAAGTGTCTCTCGCTTTGGTGATCTCGCTGTAGTGTGTGACGATCGCAGGGAAATATTTCTGAGAAAACAGATCAACGAAACTGGTATTTGATATTTCTATTTCCTGTAATACTTCATCGCGCGCCGCTGTAAGATTGCATGTTTCGAAAGAAGTAAAATAACATCTGTCTGTTTGATGCTCAACCCCGAGCAAGCGTTAACTGCGTACACTTCCTAGTATTTTAAAAGAATTGTATTAGACGCTGTCATTCCACCACTTGCGTATAGAGTTCAATGTACCCTGATCACCCGATATTGGCCCCAATAATCGCATAAAGGCGGCGAAACCTGCCGGCGTCGATTGCCATTAATTCGAAAGGCTCCGCAGTGGCAAAGTTCAGTGCTTCGTTTGACATGGCGCTTATCTTTCACTCGCCAGCTTTGACTTTGGCTTGTCAGCGATACTTTAGATCCTTAAAAATTGAGGTTACAATCTTTGGACTCTAAACGTATTGATAGCTTATTCATTTTCTAATAATAAGGCTGGACAAAATAATACATCGCGGTTATTACTATAATAATTTCTATACTTGTACGTTTTTAGTACATACGTAAAAAATTCAAAACGCAACTTAGCGTTTAGCAACAAAGTTGCGTAAAGATTTATGCCGATTTAATATAGAAAAATGACATGAGATTATATTATTCTTTAATATGGCAATAAATTTGAATCTAATATAATTTTCAAAATTTACTGTTATTTATATCTTAATCAATAAGAGAAAATATTTCATTTCTATTTACTTTATTCCGAAATATTGCTAAAATTATTTTTTACGATATCACATGTCAAATATAAAGAAGAGATAATACAAAGAAATAACTTATTAAAATGATAATTAATGAACGTAACTCGATCATTTTGTATGTAATATTATTATAAAAAAACGCAAACTGCTTTATTATTTCTGAAATAATTATTTTGAAATAATTATTTCTTATCTGATAACGTCTATCTTGCACATATTTTTAACATATAACAAAAATATAACAAGGTGATTTATTTATTACGTGTTAAATTACGTATAGAAATAATTACACTCGATCATTTGCAATGATAATTAAAATGAGCAACTGCTTGTTATAAAATCTTGTAATAGAATTTATCTAATTATATGTTTATCTGTTAGAATTCATGTAAAACTTTATGTTAGCAAATAGTTTCACGAAATATTTTATTACCGTTAATAATACTTTTCTGAATAATGTTTCGAAATATCTAAAAACAAAATTCTTTTTTATATCTGTACATAAAAAATTATTGAACATTATAACTTTCCACATCTTTGAGTTAAAAAGATTACATAAAAAATATCATCTATATGAAATGAAAAATGTACTTTAAATTCATAGAAGCACATATTAAAGTAAAGAATCATTTTAGATATATTCGCTCAATATTTATGGAAATAATCAATAAGATTAAAGATAATCAGAATATAATTCCCTTCAATTATTTTTTTCGAAGTCGATTTGTTGGAAGTTCTTCCTAGCAAAGTATGCCCCCTGTGGGGACAAGATAATCATAACATGATGATATTGACGATACGATCAATAGCCATGGAGCTAATAATTTTGTCAACATATCAATAGCAGTTCGCTGACGATTCAACTGGACACCGCGCTTCCTTCGACGCCCGGAGTGCGGGGCCGTCCGATCGCGGCGGAAAAAGCGTTTTCATGGCGCATCGCGCATTACATGGCAGCGCCGCTGTAAATGACACGCGCACGCGATGCATGTCGAGAAACCTGCGAATCCGCATCGTCGGATGGCAACCTTGTAATATTCCCCGCACGACGGTGGTCAGATAAAAGCAAGGGTAAATTCGTAACGCGCGGACCGCGCATCGTTGTTTGCATTAATTCGTACGGTGGGCGATGCCGCGGAAAGAATGCGGGGAACCGAACTCTACCATCCGCAGGAAGATAGAGGCCGCGGTAAAACTTATTCATTACTCCGAAATTTCACGGACAGGTTGTTTATGCATGTTCAAAAATTGACGGCTGAGAGAATGGTGCGTCGAGGCCGTACATCACGAAAGGGCCTCGGCCTTTCCGAATTTCCATTGTAACATTTTTTTGGGGGCTACAGATTATTGCGAAACAAATCGACGGTTTAGGGATACCAAGTAAAGCCAAGAAATTCGTTTCCTTAATATTCTCCCAATAAAAAAAGTGCAGTTTCGTATTTCGAGCAAAGTAGAAAAACAGTTGCTTTTGCAACTAAATGTGAGAATAGTTCAGATCTTTCGAATTTTTCTTGGATTTAGGCTGCGATCGACTTGACGCTGCAAATGCTTCGAAGCATTTTTCTTCTCCTTCTATCTTCATTAAAGTCAAGTCGACCGCAGCCTTAGAAAAAGGCTGATGTTATTTACGTCATATAAGAGGATTACTTGAAACTGAAATAATACAAATAGAATTAGGAAATTAAAACCAAAATGGATTTTAAATGTATATCTCAGAATATAATCTCAGCTCTACATTAGATATCATTTTACAAATATTTTGTATATTTGAAATATGTCTTATTCATTTTGCATTGCCTTACTTAAATAGGATATTTCAAACTTTCTATACAGTTGGGGAATATTTTAAAACACTTTGCGAAGCTTTTTTTTATTTATAAGTATGATAACTATCCATTATATTACAGAGGGCAATCCTTTATTTTAGGTCTGTGTCCTTTAAATTTTTTTTTCTTGAAAACTCACTTTTGTCCTCTATTTCTGAAAAGTCCTATAAAATATCTTATATTTCAAGCTTTATCATCTTTGTATATTTTGTGTAATGTTAAAATAAAGTATGTTTCTTTTTTTATATATAGGTAATTGTTTTAGTTTACAAAATTTTACTTTTTTTCATATAAATATATATTTAGGGAAAAAATATTAATGATAATAATAAAATTACATTGCACTTATTTATGAAAAAAGGGGTAGATGTCCTTTATTTTTCTTAAAGAAATATGATTATCATATTTATAAGGATAGATTATTTGGAATTTTATATCTTTATTAATAGCTTGAAAGCTTACTCAAGTATAAGCGGAATTATTTTGCGCTTTATACGAGGGAACAATTGAGAACTTTTACTGTTTAAAAGTACTAATGTTAGTACAATGCGTATCTATATCTTTGGCTGTTCGCTTCGGTTCTCTCTAAAGAGCCGGTGCTTGCTAATAATATTATGTAAAAAAGAGCCGCGGTGCGCGATCGTACCGTCTCGCAGTTGGCTACCCCTGGTCAGGTAGTGCAGAAGTAATTATTCATAGCATGCAATTACGAGCAGTGCGCGGCCGTGTCGCGCTGCAGCGACGGTATCGCTGCATCAATTGCGGGCGCTAGTTGCGGCCCTGATTGCGGGCTCACGTTTCAAAACAATGATTTATCTAATTAAGCCTCACTTTTGCATTGTTAGCCGCGCTTTCGTTGTTGTACGCTCGCCCATTATCCCAGCGCGCCCATTATTCCCGGGGCACGAAATAGCGATAGACGACCACGACCCACCCGATCGCAATCCCTTTCTTTCCTCCCCCTTTTAGCCGCTTTTTATTTCCCTTTTTTTTCGTAAATCGCACGTAATCGCCTTTGCCGGTGACGCGAGGAAAAAGTTTCCCGGAAAGCCGCGTACAGGAGTCGCTCATTCCCGTCCATGTCTACGGAAACGTAACTACATGCAATCGTGGCACTCGCCTTTCTTTAGATTTCGTGGAATTTAAAAGCGATTTCTCTGTCGCTGCAATTGCGGAAGCTAACGGTAGGCGAGGGATAGGAATCCCTGATATCTATTCTCTGATATCAGCCTAAAAGGCCATTATTTCTTTTAACGATGTATATTCTTGGAACGATTTGATGAAATTTGAATTTTTTTTTAAGTTGAAATGTCCTATATTTCAGTTACAAGCATATAAAATTCACAGGATGTAGTTAAATAGCAAAATCTTTTCCGAAATTTGAATATAATATTCTATTGTTAAAACATTTAACGTAAAATATTTGCAATAAATGATAATCTATCGTAACAATACGATATTTCGTATTTGTTATTAACACATTTTTCTATTATTAAAAATTTTATTAATAAAAAATCGAATCGGAAATGGATAAAAAAATTATAAATAAAAGAAATTTTCATTGCTTTAGAATGCTTTTTTGTATCAATAATCTGCAAATTAGTAATTATCAGATTGCGTGGCAAATGTGGAGCCTACCGGCAGATATTCTGTCTCATCATATACTGAAGGGATAGTCAAAGGTCTCACCAATAGATGGCGAACGTGTTACACTTAAAAATAATTTTATATGTTCTACAGTAATTTTTACGGATAATGTATCATAATTTATATTTTAAAACTCGAAAATATTCAGATTGTAATAATTTTTATTTTTTATATTAATATATAAACGTAAAATACAATGATTTAAAAAATAATATATGAATCACTAAAACGTGGCAATTAAATTAATATATTTGTAAAACAACTACAAATTTTAAACTTTTTACAAATATATTTATATATCATACATATATTATTTGTACATTATAAATATATTACATAACAGTTTTTAAGGACTTATATATAGTTTTATAAATTTTTTGAAATTTTCATGTGTTTTGCTCTAATAAGTTTCTTTCTTTCGCAAAGTATGCAGTGTTATGTGGCTTGTATAAGTATTAACTACCTGTAACTGATGCAATGCAAATGATTCCCATCTCGTACAATCTTTCCGAGAAATTGCTTCAACAAACGTCAATCATCTATATCTACAATTATAAAGATCTTGTTATAAATATCATGCATAAATATAAAGAAAAATGCATATCCGATCTGAGTAATACATTAACGAGAAAAATGACAAAAAAGTCCTTACATTATTCAAAGCAAAATATAAAAAGATAGAGTAAATAAATATTTAAGAAATCTTATAAATCTTGTTAAATTAAGTAAATCGAGCCAGTTATAAACATTGTTACTTTCAGAATTAAATCGACTTAGTACTCCATTGATACAATTCTATCCATTTGTGTACTGAAATAATATACAAAAGGTTGAACGAAATAATAATAATAATGCTTAATGAAGTCTGATTCTTATTATATCTACATCTGCTGATGATATCTGATTTTCACAGCAAGGGCAAATGTAAATTATACGTACATAGAAATATAAAATTTCCATGTGTGCGCTGTTGTTCTTGTAACAATAAAAGAATTACATAAGCCAACTTCTCACAGTTTTTTCATTGTGAGTAAAAACTGGAAAAGTTTCTTAGTATGATTGTATCACCTTGTTGAGTTTTTGCAATATAATATAATAATAATAATTTAACGAAATCAAGAAAGTTTTAATAACATAGAATAAAAAATTATTATATTTTCTAAAGAAAATAAAACATTTTCTTGAAACTTATAATCTTAAGAAATACTTAGTAAATCTTCAAAGTATTAATTATAAATCCATTAATGTTTTAATAATATATTTTAAGTAATTAACAGCTTAATAACATGTAAATTTTTAAATATATGATATAATAAGTGATAAAATAAGTGATAAAATGATATAATAATGATAAAATAAGTTGCTATTGTAACATAATATTAAAAAATTTCTTCTATTATTTCTTTATATTATATTTTTTATTTTTCTTAAGAATTAAATTTCTCTCTTTCTTTGTCTCTCTTCCGTTGAAAGATTATTTTAAATAAAGTATTAAATTGCTTAATTTCTATTTCTCGTAATTTCAAGATGAACGTAATATTTTTTTAATAATATAAAGAGAGAACAATGACAGATTATAAAAAATATATTATACATCAACACAAATGTTTTTATTGTAGAATCGTTAGAGTATAATGAATAAAAAGAAAGAATAATGATAATATTGAGTACGTTTAATATTTTCTACATTATTTTTCTTCTATTTGAAACCTTGTTGGAAAAATCTATGTAATCTCTTAACCACTTTCCAAGATTTACATTGGCTTCTTTAAAAGCAATTTCACCGATATCGTACTTCCGTCGCGATATACATATATCTTTCTTTTAGCGATACGATAAACAAATGACACGTCTATTCCATTTATAGATAAACATTTTTCTTGCAAACTTGCATCAAAGTAGTTCTTTCTGTGAAAAAAATTATTTTCGCAAAATAAATGTCTTTCAATCACATTGGAAATAAAATAATATTTTCAAATATTTTATCATTACAATTTAATAATATCATTATTATTACATTTGGAGAAATATTTCATTTTTAAAAATAATATTTAATTTAAAGAAATTTATTTTACAAAAGTTATGAATATTCATTTCCGATTAAAAATTAATATTTTTATTTCTTATCCCAAAGTTAAACATAAATTTTATGCAAATGAGTAGAAATAAATCTTATATGATATGATCGGACTGGATCTTTGTTTAATAATATTATTATTAAGATATTTTTTATATACATTTTTCAATTCAGCAAACTATGTGCTGATTACCCGGTCTCAAATCATAGTTTCAAACTGAAGCTGAAATAATACAACCACATAATTAAATTAATAATCGATATCGATGTTAATAAGCATCCTTAGAATCGTTACAAAGAATATTACCCAAAGGTTCGAACATGGATCTTCTTATTCTGAGTCGAGCATCTTATCAACTCAGCCAATTTGTATGAGGGTTATTCCGATCTATTTGTATTATCCACATATCGATCAATTTACTTATATAAATTTTACATATTTTGTAACAGAGTTATCTTGGTTTGTAAAACAATAAAGTATTATATTTAAAAATAAATTATATTTTTAGATTCTGAATAATCAAAATATCTGATTTTAAGTCAAATTATTATATCGCATGAAATTAACATGAGAGATATGATACAATCATAAGGATATTTTTTAAGCATAAGTGTATTACATAATATGAATTTAGTTTATCTTTTTTTCTTATTTGTAACATGCTTTTACATATAAATGAAGCATGTTAGCGAATGTAGTCGTTAACAATCGGTTTTGTGATCGAGGACAAATCTATTAAAATTCCTTGGTTAGTATTATATAGTATATATATCGGTGATGAAAAGTTATAAAGAGAAGGTTTCTATACGAAGTCCACTATAATTATGGAGACAATGGTTATATTGCGTTCAGTCAAGGTGGTTATTTTCTTTGCGGTAATGGAAAACTAGAAAATTTCTTAATTAACGCTTTAGTACAAAACGTGAAATTTAATAATATGATTAATAATTTCAAATTCCTAGAAACAAGTAATATAAATAATAATAGAAATATATGTTTACCTATAATAGAAATATCTTATAAAATTCTTAATTGCAGCTTTAACTGCAATACTTCTTTATTCGTAAAACTGCCCGAACTTGTGCATCGAGAAGAAATGCGCTGCGCGCATTATTCGGGGCCGGTCGCACGCATGCATATTAAAAAGTAACGCGTCGGTTACGCGGTGTTAAGTTTCATAATTAAGGGGCATCGATGTGCATACATGCGCCGGGAGACGAAAGTAAAAGTTGTCAGATCGCGATTCCGGTGAAGAAGTAAACGAGGTACGCGCCGTCCGAATTCGCGTGACTCAGACGAAAGAGAAGAGACAGGACACGATAGAACGTACGCGGACAGAATGAGAAGGAAGGACAGCGGAGGGCGAGGACGCGTCAGCTGTGGATGGAAGAGAGAGCTTGGTACATGCCGCGGGTCTCGCGTGTAAGAAGTCTCGGCGACGCGGGGTTAGCATCCGCATAGCGTTCTGGTGCCGCATGCGTGAAATGAGTTCTTAACGCGAATGAGATTTTTCGTAAAAAGGTGTGTAATACGTTATTAAAACAAGACAGAATACAGGGTATTTATTACTCGGTAATAGGCAAGTGGCGCGCCTCCGAAAAGGAAGATTGCCATGGTAAATGCGAGGGATCGCACATAGAAGGATGTTCCCATTATCTGACGTTAAATATAACATAAAATTCGGAATTTTATTTATTTTAATATTAAAATAATACCAAGATGAAAAATAAGTCGACCACGAGTATGAAAATCAAAATTTCGGTCTGTCGAGTATAGATTTGAATATCACATAAAACATACACAATAGCAATATTATAATAATCATAAAAACTAATAAAAATTGTCAATTTATAATTTTTTATATAAACAATTCAATAAAATTGTGCTAGTTTGTATTAAAGATAATAATTAAATTAAAACTAAATTTATTACATATCGTGATAATACTTACTATACAAAATGTATTATCATTGTATGATGACAATTGTTGCAATACTATAATCAATTAATTGTATTAAAGTTTTATCTTGCAAAAATTGAAATATATAAGTTGGATTACATTAATGGAATATATTAATAATATTATTTATTGGCTTCTTAAATTTAATTATTTCTTTTCTAATTTAAGAAAGAATTTACACAATTATAATTACATAATGAAATTTATCATTCATTATCATTTAACATTGCGCAATGCAAGCGACGCGACGGCTCGTGCTCTCTTAACTCGCGCCATCCGGCGGTTCGAGAACGACAGAAATTAAAAATATGAATTTTGCAAGAAAACTAAACGATAAAGTAAGATTATTCATCTTCGAGTTAAATAGCTTGTCATTTTTCGCAAGGGTGAACCAAGTCTTATCCAATGATTTGTCAATACTTTTCGATATCTCATAGATCTTTGAAAAATAAGTTTGCACCGCAGCAATAACACTATCCGTGTTCGATGTATCGTCGTTGATAATACAAAATATTGCCAACAACCGAGCGATGTGTTGCGTGTCGTCCAAGCGTTTCGATCACCGACGAACTCGTTTTCGGCATATATCCGGCCCGTCGATATCAGTTTACGATGTATGCCGGGGTGCATGAGAAATCGCTTTCGTCGCGGCCCCCGCGAGACCGTTGATCTTCCTTTGATCGTAATGTTGCTATACAGTCGATATCGGGCCTCGCTTTAACTGCTGTCGTTTCTAGCCACGGCGATATCGCTCATGTCTCGCAATCAGATAGCGTTCACGAAGAGGTTGGCTCTTCAGATAAGAGGGAACGTGTCGCCGGACGAGTGTGTGTATAAGCGTCACCTGTCAGGATGATGCGTAGCACGAGAATCGTCAACGATCGCGGAACATTGGTTATTGTTCCGGTCTGGCTTATCGTGCGCCGGTGGTCGGCAATTTATGTATTTTATGCAATTGGATTACCAAACGCGTATGATCGATGTCACGTTGCGGTTGTTTAGAGGAAGCGAGTTATTGTGCCTATAGATACAGATTTAATAGAAACCTTTTGTAAGGTATGCATTCTAACTCGATGTATCTTTACTCTCTGTTACACATGATAGTTAATTTAGGATTAAAATTTTGTTTCTTGTTAACTCTTGTTAAATTATGTAAAGCTTGCGAATTAGATGAGACAAAGGGAAGTTAGAAATTATAATACGTATCCATTAACAACTACAAGATTATGATATAAACTAGATTATAGCGTATTAAAATCTATATTATAATCTTGTAGTTGTTTTAATTTGCATCGTTAATGGATATTTATTGATTTTAATTGTGCTATATCGATTGCTCTGAATGTTAACAGAATCACGACTAATATTCAATTTGTTTCGTCAAATTCTAAATATCAGTATCAATTTCTTGTAACTTTGCGTTGAAAACCGAATAAGCTGTTTTAAAAAGATCTAGGTATGTGCTCTATGTACATTGATATAATTTAATGCGAGATGTTGTCATCCTTGCCTATTTTTATTTTATAAGAAATTATCTCTTTTCTCATTGAGAGTATCTCAACATCGCTTATCTTCCTTGCGAAACAAACTACAGTAATTTCTCTCGATAGAAAAATATCAATCGTCCTTCCGGATTTGTCCAAGTGATAGTCAAATATCTTAGGCGTTTCCAGCAATGCGCGTTTCCGAGAGCAGATAGGCGCTACGTAGAGGTTCGCGGACTCGGCGTAAGGAGGAGGACGCGGATGCGGAGGAAGAAGGAAAAGCACGCCGGGAGTAGGTGGAATCTCGAGGCGCGCGCGATGGTATCGTTCCGTCGGTGGTTCCGCGGTGGTTAGGCCGGTAGCGCCATGCTGGCACCACGATTGGTCTCTTCAGCTTGCTCGTAGGCGTGGCGAGTGTTGCGGGTGGGGGTCAGAGTGGTGACCCTGCGTCACGATGGATAGAAACCAGCGGCCGGTCTCCCGGTCGACCCGTGGAGGGTTACTCCTCTGCTGGGCCCACCACCACTGGCCTGCGCCTCCACTCTCCGATCTATGCCACGGTCTCCTGACTTATGCTACGCCCGGTAGGCCCGCCAGTACACGATACGCTTCTACGAAGCGAGCACCGCATCGTGCGCGCTCACTCCGCGAAACCTGCCAGCACGAGGGTTCCGCCGCCAACCTAACAATTAAATTTCACGTTCGCCACTGGTTTCGGGTTCTCCAGCACAGTCGAGCGTGTTAGTGCGGAATAGATCCTACAACGACGGATCTTTGATGATTCGTGGTTGAACGGGATCGCTGGTTCGGCGAGTCACGTCAATCGACTCGCTCCGACGGATCGCAAGGTGGTGACGGAAGAGCAACCCTCCGGTAGGGGGGAAAGGAGGCTTTCTCTTTCCCGTCTGCGGCAGATAGGGAGGGAGGGACTGTGACACCGGTCGAGGGAGGGAGGGAACGACAGGACGATCGTGCGACGAGAGAGGGACGAGTGCGGGTCAGTTTCCGCGCACACGTGACACGACCGGATCGGGAAGTCTGGTGATAAGCGATTCGCACCGGTCGACCAACTGGATGCCCAAGTGCTCTGGGCAGATATACCGAGGATATCGCGTCACATGACCGTCACGCAACCGGATGATAGTAATGTCGAGTGGTACCGGGCAACGAGAGAGTGCTGGCGCTCGTCAGGATAGTGAGAGTGAAGTTTACGTGCATTTGCAGTGAGGATTAGATAACGCGCGCTCAAACCGTCTAATATCAGAGTCGAGGATGGGGCGAGTCCCTTGTTTCCCCATCCCAGGCTGAAAGTGGTAGTCGTATAACACTGTCGGGGTCTGATGCCTGAACCTTCCCCGTAAGTGTATCGCGGTGCGATTGTTGACTCCCATTCTATCGGCTGGGAAAATGAATGACTAGTGATTGCAATCTGCTTGATGGCGCGTCGTGATTTCCCAGTGACAGTGAACTTGTTCCGCAGAGAATGGAGAGTGGAGAGATGATCTTGCTCTGTGCTCAGTGCATCGCGAATTTCACGTTGATGTTAAAAATAATACCAGCACCAATAGCTGCTGGTCGTGTCTAAGGATTTTCTAATGACGCTACGCATTCATCGTCGCAACGTTTTGTGAATTTAGGAATAAATCACCCTATATTTGAACTTTGAGGGTCCACTGAGCGATCTCTCTTTGTTTACGTTTCAATGACAGTTTCTTATCACGCGGTTAAATTGACGAGTGACAACGTGTAAAGCACCCGGTCTGATTTCGTCAAAGAATCCTGCGTCCACAGGGGACATTGGTCGCTCGATTTCACTCGACAGGGCGAATTCGCGGCGGCAACAGCTGTCGCAGCTGCCGCGTCGTAATCGGCCGCGCGCGCACGGTGGTGTCATCAGGAGCAAGTGCCCCGACGCCAGCAGCTGGTGGCAGTGGCACCGACGGTGACAGAGAATGACGTAGCGTCGTCGCTAGAGGCAAGGGGCGTCACGGTCTGCACGGTGTACGCGCTGGACAGAGCCGCCTCGGCGGGGCTGGGGGTGGTCGGGGGTGTCGGTGTCGGTGTCGGTGGTGGCGGCTCTGTCCAGCGCGTACACCGTGCAGACC
>VBVR01004659.1:0-13903 GCA_011638315.1 Tetramorium parvispinum | reverse complement strand
GAGGGGGAGGAGGGAGAAAGGCCGAGGTGGAGGCAAAAAAGGGATTGGAAAGGAAACCTGTAACGGTCGTAGGAGGAGTCGTGGGAAAGCGGTCGACGGGATCTCGTAGGCTTCTTCTTCCGAAGGTGCTTACGCGGGCGACGGAATAAGGGGAAGAGTCGGCGCATTGTTCGACACACGACCAGGGTTGGCCCTCGTTACGACCCTCGTCGGTCTCGCAATGACGCAGAATGAACGAAGAAGGGATTTCTTCCACCCCGGCTGCCGGTGGCGAGAAACGTCTGATTTACCGCGTTTTGATACTCGGCGATGAGACACCCTTCTCCGATGCGATATACACCCCTAATAAAGCGCAGTGCAGTATGACTTATCCGGGAAATACGAAAGCTGTCCGAAATCATAAGTTGTACTATACTATAATATTTTAATGTTATAAATAATAAAATTACTTTTAACACGTAATGAAGGTAAGATATGGAACTTGTTGACAAATTAGAGCATCTCTCATTGCATGGATAATTTCCGCGATAATTCTATTTTCTTTTACATTGAATATTGTATTTTGATTGTCTGCAAAGTTTCCACGAAATTATTGTACCGATGAAATAATGATGTTCCTAAATATTCAATTAATCGGCACTTTACCTCGCTGGTTATTATTGCAGCTGGTTATTCGAGCGACGCCAAGTCACCGGGGGTTATTCGCTAACCGTTCCCGCACGTCGCCATTAATCTTGCGGAATGGTGTCCCCTCGTTTTCGCGAAGAGGGCACCGGACCCGTTTCACGCACCCCCAGCCTCACACACGAAACTCTATGCAAATGAGCCGCCATTCACAGCTACGCAACGCCATTTGCGCTGATCTCCGTGCTGCTGTCTGGAAAAAAGATTGCGCTTCCCGGCATGCAGCCCCCGGTGTCAGGGATGAAATTTCGAGTTCGTTCGAAGAAGGAGCATTGAGAGCGCGATTTCTATGCCGTATAATCAGGTTTCAAAGGAAGTGTAATTTTGCCGAAACGCGGAGTTCTCGTCAAAATTCGCCAGTTCGCAATAGTCCTTTTTTTCCATTTTCTTTCCTGTACTCTCTCCTCCCCGACGAAGAAGAATATCGATGCACTGAATAACCCATTTTTAGATACAATTTTAAAGCGACGTTCGTCACTGTTTCTCAATTGATCAATATTGATCGTTTGTTTCACATTCGTCAATTTGAGCCGGCGAATGCTCGAATTTCGAAAATATTTTAGGCGTGCTGATTCAAGACAGCTTCGTCCGAGTTCCTTTTTTTATCTCGGAGATCATCTTGCCGGATTTTCCCATACTGAAGGAACACCTGCTTGAATCCGAAGAGAACGGTCCTGAAGGCTGTACGATTTCTATAGACGAGTTCATAGTGCGTCAAGACCTCTCCTAAATGTTCCGGCCACGTGATTATGATTGAATGCCCACGACTGAAAGAATCTTCGAGGCAACTTAGCAACACAGTGCAACTCCTATAAATAACTTAGGACCTTGGGCGACTAATATAATTTCCCATAATTTTGGAAACTCAGGTAACTTAGGTAACTTAGGTATGGAATATATTATAAAGTCAAAATGAATACGGAAATCTGAGTATCCAGGTAGAACAAAAATTATAATGACATCAAAATAACGTTAAAACAGCGACAAAATGACATACGAAGTTACGACATTTTGCAGTCATTTTAACATCTTCCGGTGGTTTCTTGTTCTACCTGTATATTTATAATATTTATAATGTGCGATGCCGTTAAACACTTTCTCATTATTCATATACATCAACATATGTAATCAACCATTTCTATTTCACTCTGGTTTTTCTTTTGCTTGTCTATTTTTAAAACACGTAATTAAGTATCTATATGCACATGGCAGATATTACCTGATGATACTCGTGGCAACCAAGTGACGTTCGTATCTCTTAGGAGATGAGGTCAACCTCTTCTTAAACCCGCAGGATTGAACTAAGCGGTAAATCGTCCGAGCAGTTTGTTCGATGACTTGACAGTATCTCTCATCCTAATCCTCAGGGCGATTTATCAATTTACCAACAATCGTGCGAGACGGTTTTAAAGATCGAAAGGAGCGGCGGCGTAACGAGGGCGAATTATAAATATTTTACGCGCATTTTAAGATTCTCGCGGAGCTGACATCGCCAAGAAAATGGACAGAGGCGCGGGTGGACTTTCAGAAGAGTTAACAAGATACAAAGTAATCAGAATTTGTATGCAAAGCTGCAAAGTATATTGAGCCTTGAAATGCAGATCAAGAGCTTATCAAAACTTCAATAGAGAAATATACTATTTGATTATTCAAAAAATGTTGATATTAAACGTTAAACGTTAAACGTTAATTAATTCTCCTTTACTTTTATTGTCAATCTCATACTCTGTTTATTTAGAGTAGCAATATTTGCGGGCTATTGGAAATCGGAATCCGTTAAAATATTTTTTAGTTTTTAATTAGATGATCGATATTGTATAAACAGTTTATCGGTCTTTTCTCCAGGAACATTCCGCGCGCGATTCTATAATCGTTCGTCAACGCGAATATGTATAGATTCCTAACTAGACGTCGATCGACGATAATCGGCCACGGAGAAGGAAGCGGAAGGGCCGGAGCGGAGCGGAGCGGCGCGCGTATCGTTTAGATACGGAGATTCGTTCCCCGGAGGTAGAAGGAGAGACCGATTACACGAGGAAGAGCGGCGAGCTCGGGACGGGGCCCTCGGAGCCAACGCCCAGTCAATCTCGAGGACACGACTAGGAGCGATCACCTCGGTCGGAGGCCTCTGAACGGTTGCGGCCACCGACCGACCAACCGACCGCTTCCTTTTAGGCATAAATTCCTTCGATACGCCCGCGGCTGGCTGCTGTAAACACACTGTGTCGCAAGTAAACTTCAAACGCAGGGTCCTCGACCTCCGGGGCTACACTATGCATGCAGAGCACCCGCGGTGGTGGCCCGCTCCAGCGATTATAATTGCTGATAAGACTGAAAAAGGGACCGCAATGCTTGATGAATTAAACGCGAAAGCCAACAATGTTGTTTGCGAGTGAGGAAAGATTTAAGACTTGATGAATCGGCAGTACAACGAGTCGCCTTTATAATTACATCTCTCTCTCTCCCTCTCAGTGCTGTACATATTTATCGCAAGGATTATATCCGAGTTTTAACAGTAACAATTAAAATTGTTAGCTTAATGCATCGATAAATAATTTTAGCGATAGCTATCGATAAGTGATAGTTAAAATTATCTATCGGTCTTTCATTCTTCATTTGGTACCAGTATGACGCGTGACTTCGTGCTAACGCGGGTATGATTAGTAACGAAAGAGTTCAAATCTCGTCCCTATCCTATAAACAATTTTTAGCGAAAAGTACAGAGAATTTTTATAGATCTAGGTGACATTAGGGACTGAAATAGCCCTACTCGCCCAAACTTATACTATCACTACTTTCTACTTTACATATAATTTTAAGTACCTATTTCTTGATTGTTTTTACCTGTAGATTTCTTTCACGTATATAAAACTTCTGCGATGCATCTCCTATGCATGACGAAAATTGTTAAGATCGAGAGGCAGAGGTGCTCGATATTCACTCGTTCATATTGCACTACTATTACTTGTACAACAATATAGTTATAATTTAAAACCAAATTTCAGAGACTGATGAAAAAGTCATCAGGCAGTGTCCAATCAAAAACATAGTGAAGTATTAATTCAAAAATTGATTCGCAACATATGAGTCAGGGACAGATACGTCTCATTAAAATTGCAAAGGAAGAAACGTGAATTTTGAGTCTGGATCATTGACAAGATTTCAGATTGGTTATTTAGCAGATCTTTTAATTCCAATACAATAGCGTTACTTTATCAGGAACGGTGAAAAATCGATTTTTCTCTTTATTAAATAAGAAAATAAAATAAAAATAATTGGTTCTTTTATTAATTAACACACCAATAAAATAAATCGCTTATTATTAGAGCCGGAGCTAGGTTTCGTCTGCTTATAATCTTTCTCTTTATTTGGATCAGCTGCAATAATTTTCTATTTACAGAGAATTGGATGGACAGAAAATCAATTGGAGCATGATTAACTTCGATTAACATGAAGAACGTGTTTCGCGAGATGAAGGCTACCTGTTCTTATTCTAGCAAGTAGCCGCGGCGCGTCTTCTTCGTCGGGAACGAGCTGATCGCCCGGAGGCGTCGCGTCAGAGGCGCGTCGTCTCGCGTTTAATCGCGCTGGATGACGGATATCGGCTGTTACGCGCGATAATGCGCGCCCTCGTAATACCGGATCCCTGGACCGTTCCGAAGGAAGCACGGGCAGGCGATCTTCCTCGGCGAGAGAGAGGAGTGGAGGAAAGAGGATCGGAATGCGGCGGCGTGGCGCGGCGGGCGCTTAATCGAGGGTCGTCGCCGCGTAGCGATACTTTAAAGCCGCGCGGCGCGGCGCGGCGGCTGCACGTTGTCGCTCAGAAACGCTATAATCGCCCTGGGAAAAAAGCCTGGTACCCGCCCGACGTCGGTTCATTCGTTAGCCGGCGCGTCTCCGCGGGCGCGTGTAATCTCGTCCTCCTTCGAGACGGTAGCGGACTTTACCCGAGGCGGAGCGGCTTTGCTAACCGACACCGATTAACGAGACGATAGGGACAATAATGAGTTTCCTTCTCTTATTGAGTCGTTTGCAAGCCTTACGCCAGGTCAGCTGTATTATACAAATACGCGCGCGAATGAGCGTGTAGAAATTCTCAAACGAAATATATATTAATTCCAATAAAACGGCGCGGTATCAGATTCACGGCAACGTTCATCGATTATCAGAAATAATATATAATCGATTTTTATCAATTCATTATGGAAACAAGCGATGAGCAATGGTATTGCAGAGAAGTCTCCGTCTACCTCTAATTCGGATCGAGTTAAAGCCTCATGCACGAAGATATGTTATCTACATAAATGATGCTTCCGCAGATTGATATTAAATCAGGTTATGAAAACGGCTCGTTCGCCGTGTCCATTAAGTTGCTTGAATTTTTCAGAATAGTCTATGAGGTCGAATAAATTAGATCGAATGCGCCGCGCGCGGAGATTAGCGGATCTGTCCGCGCGCGAACGAGCGATCTTGTTTCTCTCGTCTCGTCGCGCTGCATCGCGCTGCATCGCGCTGCTGCCGTTGCCGAGAGTTGATTAAATCACCGCTCGACTCTCATAAATGCTGATCGTCATTATCACGGTTTTATTAACTCCGCGTAAGATCTCGTAAAACCGACTCTGAGACACGCTCTCTCGTTTCTCTGTACATACGTATACTCGCGGAACATTTCCCTCGCGCTCGCGATTTAATCGCTCTCCGAGGAACTCTCGCGCATATACATAACTACGATCATTCATTAGCGGCCTCCTACGTGGCGGCTTTCCCGCATCTCGTCGCGGTTCGCCTTCAGAATCCAAATCACCGAAGCAATGGCGATTTAATGGAGCGTCGAGACGAAACTGCACACGATGCTTACGCACGGTATTACCAGCATTAAGAAACATCAATCTATGTAGGGTATTGAAATTATGTTGGCGTCGACAATCTAATTTACCGAGTGCATCATATCTTCGTGGAATACGATTTAGGAATTCGAGCTAATAAATGTGTAATACGTCGCTTAATAAATACATTATGGTAGAAGAAAAAGTTAAATGCGTATATACTGAAAAAAATTCTTAAAAAAATGATTAAAAACGGACGAATTAGAAAATCTTGTAGGCGTGAATATTCTGGTTCGTATAAATAGAATTCAATACTTTATAAAGTATACATTTATATTATATATTATATAGCTATTTATACTATAATAATTGATAAGCCTATAAGATTTTCTAATTTCTAATTCGTCCGTTTTTAACTAGAATTTTTTTTCAGTGTAACAATGAAATTATAGGCAGTTCTATGAAAATATTACACTGGGGACCGGTTTAACTTTTTAATAAGTTAACTAATAGTTAAATCATACATCTGAATGTATCTAATTTGGAGATAAAACAAAGACAAATGTATGATTAGTAGTTAACTTGCCAAGAAGTTGGAAAAACCGGCTCTATGTCAGATATTGGCCGTATTTTCTTTCGCTAGGAAAATAGATCGAATATTTAACTAATTTTATCTAAACAGCGATTAATGAGAATTATCAAAGCATCAAACGGGGGGTATTCGCAAGTCAATGATGATACTGTCATCATTATTGCAAACAATGAAAAAATAACAATTGCAGTTTTGCAGCAGTTAAATCTCCCACTGCTTCGGGACAACGCAGTTGTGAGTGCCGACAGAAATTTCAATGCCCTATCAACAGGTAGTATGAATTAAAAGCTCGCTACAATGTTCACAGAATCATAATTTAACGTACCGTTTTTCAAGGGTCCCTCGCGTCGTCGGCGCGGTTATGGACCACTCTGTCTCTCCGTTGTTTGATGCTTTACACTGGATACACACGCATCTACGCTCTCTCATATTTACGCGCGCACGCGCGCGCGGGCCGGCGGATTTCAGCATCCGTTTCGCGAGAGCCATCCGGTCCGGGCTCGCGAAGTGTCTCCGGCCGGCTCGCCGTAACATTTTACGATATGCAGATAAGCCGGCCAGGGATGCGGGGCTATAAATAATTGCCGTGAACTGGAAACTGGTGGCTTAATGCCGCGTAATCGCGCTCGCCGCCGGCCGACGATCATTACAGGTATCGGAGCTGGGAAAGTAGGAAAGAGAGTTTTATCATTACCGGCGAACGTTCAATCCACGCCGGCGTTTAGGCTCCGCGCAGAATTAGCCTTGGACTCCGCCTTTCCGTTTTATCTGTTTCACTTCCTATCGCCGAACGGACGGCGAATTTACCGAGCCGGATTTGCATCGCGAATATTGTGCTACCCGCGTGTAATCGCGAATCAAAAGGAAAAATATGGCCTCGTCTATCTTTTGGCGTTCCTCTCTGGGTCTTCTCGCTCTTTCGGTTCTCTTCCTTTCAGATCTTTATTAAAAACTCGAATGCACTCTTCTTTCATTTTAATAAGTTTTGTATCCACAGAAAAAATATTAATTTTAAATCAACAATAATATTCTCATAAGTATATATAAATAAGAATATAAAATTTTCTTTAAAGAATTTGATAATTTAAACAGTTAAACGATAACTTACATAAAGAAATTTTCTTGCTGTTTAAGATTATCAAATTTTTTAAAGAAGATTTTATATTCTTGCTTATGTATGAAAATATTATTGTTGATTTGAAATTAATGTTTTTTCTGTGCAAATGTAATAACGATATTAGAAAAAACAGCTAAGAATAAATACGAATGTATTTGTTTTAAAACCTGTAATAATATTAGTTTTTTATTTAATTTACTGTACTCATGTTTTATTACCTCGCATTTTTATTTTATCGTATATCGCCGGTATTCATGGATGCACGCGGTACTTTTGCTCTTCTTTTGGTGCAAATTCCTAATTCGTCGTACCGCTGTTTTCTACCGTAGCTTATATTTATAACATTGACCGCGAGACAAAGAATGAGCCTCCACCTGCGTCTTTCTTACCCTCCCTTGTCTAATATCCCTCGGAAAACTGCAGGAAATTACCTCTTCTATTCACCGTGGTCAGTGGCCGGTTCGGTTCGACCAACCGCGTAGCGCAAAAGGCGCAAAAAGCGACCGTGGAAATAAAACGAATCCGGTACACGCTTCCGGACGCATCAAGATTCCGCTTGTATCCTCCGTCCGTATACCTATCTGAGATACCTGAACGGAGGCGGGTATCCTGTACCACGCTCGAGACTCCTGTGTGCGTTCGAGCATGTAATGATCGCCGTCTCATCCCCGACACAGGAAGAGGAACAGGTTTTTCCATTTTTCGTGGTCTTATCGGCCTGCCTTAACCCACGAAGACGTCAATTCCGCGGATGTTGCCGCAGCGAAAAACAAGGACGAGAGCTCTGAATGTTACAGCCGGCGGAACGACGCGAGCAGGATGTTCGAGTCGCGTACGTTTCGAGTCGTTGGCGGCGACGTCGTAAGCCGCACTTCGCGAAAATAAACGAGGAAAATGAGAGAAAAAAAAAGGGTGGAAAAAGATGCGACGATTGATCACCTTCCAAGTGACCAGTTCCTTGCGCCAGCTAATCGTACAAAACAGGTTCAGGTCACATAATATAAATTTAGAATCTTTTAGACTTGCGAGATACGATTGCGATATAAATTCGTAAAAAATCATAAATGATTAAATATAACTTTAGAACGAAGTAGTAATATTCATATGAAATAATGGTGTTTTTAATAATTAAATAAAACTTTTTCCATCTGTTCCATTTGAATATAACTATGTTTAATGATTATCGAAATATCTTTTGATGAGTTAGTGCTGGTCAACAACCTTGCTTTAAGAAAATATTTCAGCTCTAACAAGTCGTAAACTATAACCACACACAATCACAGTCGATTATTCCCCTCACATTCGACTGTGCGTGATCACACCTTACGGCTTAGAGCTAAAATATTTTTTTTAAAGCAAGGTTGTAGAGCAGCAGTTATGATATCTGTTAATAAACATTTATATTGTACAAAGTATGAGTTTTAATTGATGATTTTTTTTATGATTTTCTTCAATTTTTCTAAGTGTTTTCAAATACATATTCAGTGGACAACTTTTATATATAAAACATTCCAATTAATGTTATAAAATTATTATAAATACAGTAATTATAATCTTCATTATTATTTAAAAAAATCTTTTTAAATCGATAGGATACCTCGTTAGTTTTACTGTCATGTAGAACCAATTACCTAGTCTTATTAATATTGTCTTCGCGGCGTAAATATCGTATGAAATATTGATATTACATTATATACTTAAATATTAGATTCGGCAAATGAAAAGAAGCACGCATAACACGCTAAAAGAATGATCGACAGTCTGTCGGAACCTCGCTCGGCGATCGTTCAAAGCCAAGACACCTGCATCCGAGGCGAGATTCCAGAGACGGTAATCCACCTTATCCCCAACACAAGATCGTACTACGGAGATCTTGTGGGCGTGTCGGGATACCTT
This sequence comes from Tetramorium parvispinum, assembly GCA_011638315.1. Lineage (NCBI taxonomy): Eukaryota > Metazoa > Arthropoda > Insecta > Hymenoptera > Formicidae > Tetramorium > Tetramorium parvispinum. The sequence continues at coordinate 4,788 of VBVR01004659.1, read as the reverse complement.
AGACCTAATTTCGATGCGTATCCTTTGCTCCTCTTCCCGTTACCGTTTCTCTTTTCCTCTATGCATCTCCTTCCTGCGCCTAATTCTTTTATACACTCGCAACCAGAAATTATTTATAATCCTTTCTGGCATCTATACACGCTTGAGGAAGCCGGCTAACGTCCGAATTTAACGGACCCGTAAGCTACACCCATAGGGCACATTAATCACGAATGAGTCACGTTTCCGAATTTTTCTCGAAAATCTTTAACATATCTTTAACCCATATTGAGAAGACGCGGGTTGCCTGTCACGAGAATTTAATAAAAAATATGCGCCCATGAAAAAGATGACGTTACAATAGACACGAATTCATCAATAAATTTGAAAAGAATTTTTTGTAGTAAGAATGCATTAAAGTTAAAAAATTAAATTAAGCTTCTAAACATCACGTTCGTTTATAATTTTATATAAACAAATGACCCTTATCCCACATACGTTTTCAGTGGTACAGAGGAACTTTTTAAATCTAGATGATATTAGGGACCATTATACCTATTTTATTTTTATATTACTAGTTCTTACATTTATTGGCTATAAAAAGAGAATGTATTAATGCAATGCATAGAGTGCGGGAAAACATAACAATATTATTGTAAATTCATACAATAATCATAACATCTAAAAAAAGGGCGGAATTTATGGGAACACTTGTCATTGCGCCTGAGTATGAGAAATCTCAGCCTTGTCATCCATAAAATATAATCGTTTCCCTTTTACTAAAAGCTTGACCTATAATATTCGTAATTGTAAAACTGTAAGCAAATCGATCAACCACTTAAGCACTCTTATTACATTGTAAGAATATTTGCATTGATTTGTCCACGATCTTACAACTATAATCTAAGAATAAACATTCGATCAATTTTCTTTATACTTTAGTGAAATATCTATACTTGAGTTAAGAATTTGAGATAAAAGGTTAAAATTTTAAGAACATGAAATACTTGTTCTTCAATACCTTCGAAAAATATATTTCTGTATGAAAAATGATTGCTTGTATTTGAAATATTTAAGCACTTTTATCTCTTCACCGTATCTGAAAAAATCTCAGAACCTTGTCATTCTTGAAAAAAAAATTCATAATGTAATAAATGTTAGAGCATTGATATTTAACTCCCTCTTAATTCTTATGACCACGAAATTTTTTCTCGGCTACTCTCTAATGTTTCTCCTCGAAAAACGACACTCTCGGCAAAGAGAGTTGCCGCGAAAGGCATTAAGCCGTAGAATCGATTTTTCGACATAGATCGCTCCCTGTATCTTCAGCCACGTAGATCTTTAAAGATATCGATGGGAGGCGGAGTGACGGTTGGGTGGGATTGGACAGAAAAAAAAGAATCTGCCATCTTGAATGACGATGAAGATGCACCGTGCACCTGGGAAGAAGTGGGCAGACCTGTGTAGGCGGCTCGTGTACCGTAAGATCAAAGGCCGCCTCTCCATCGATCGAATTCTTCAGTGATCGAAATATTGAATGCCCGTTCGAAATCCCGATGCCTTTGCGCCTTACCGATTCTTTTTCCCCTGTCCGCTTTATGCCCTTTCTGTTCGACTTATCGGCGTCTCGACGTTACGATATTTCTCGACTGTCACTATGCCTACGAATCGAATTTTCTTAAAACTGCCTAAAGCTACGCGAACGAGTGTAGGACACGATTGCCGCATTTTCCGTTGTCCAAAAAATACCCCTGGTCAGTTTTTTCGTGGTACCTGCCGTTATCAGGGCGATTCTTGCTCTCCAAGCCATCGTACATGGATAAATATGGTGACCATCTTTCTCTCTCTTTGAGAAAAATAAAGGACACCGCCACCTACCATTCTTCCACAAACAAGTGCACGGTAAATTTATTATTATCATTAATATTTTTCCTCTGAATATATATTTATATGAAAAAAAGTTAAATTTTGTAAACTAAGACAATTAAATATAAAAAAGAAACAGATCTTTATTTAAATTTTATTACACAAAATATACACAGGTGATAAAGACTAAAATGTAGAATATTTTATAGGACTTTTCAGAAATAAAAGACAAAAGTAAGTTTTCCAGAAAAAAATAAATTTAAAGGACACAGACTAAAATAAAGGACTGTCCTCTGTAATATAGGACGAATGGTCACCATAAGTATGCGTGGAATAGTTATGCGATTCATCAGATTCAATCATTAGTATAGTAGTTTTTATCTTTTCCGTGATCGCTATATAATCGCCCGCGAAAGGTACGTAATAATGTTACACGTGATGCAGCAACACGTGGCACGTTATAACACTCGCGTCTCTCTATGCTCTTCAGAATTTACCAGTGAGCGATTTGGCAAGCTGCTTCCTGATGCCTGCGGTAGCAAAGGTCGGAGAATAGACAAGAATAGAGAGGGATAACTGGATTAACTAATCAATTATGCATTAAAGACTTTCCTCGAATAATTTGCTCTTTTATAAAAAATTATAACTACAGCTATTTTGTAATATAGACGGATGATCATCGTACGGATAAACCAACACTCATAACACAACTGTGTGTCTTGACAATAAGCAATAATCAATAAGCAAATAAGTCAATAAGCAAAAATAATCTACATTCAGAATGAGTCATGAGTCATCGTCCTTAAGCCATAACTTGTCAGTTTTGAATATCAAAGGCTCAATGTATCTATTAAACGAAAAACTGGTCATTCTAGCGGCGGCTGAGCCGATCTTGCAATACCATCGGAATTATCACGATGTAGACAGACGCAACACGACCTGACAGATCGATTAACCGGTACTTGGTATATCGAGGCTGATTAGTATATGCTGATCACTGTACGTGTAAAAGAAGAATCATGTAACACGTAAATTTCCGCCTCGAAGGAATTCTAATCAGGACCGAATGACTTTGTCCTTTCATTAATGTACATATTACCTTTTTAATTTTTAATTCAATTTTATTAACTCACACAAAGTTGTAAATGACCTCACTAACAGAGATAATTTGTTAGAAAATATTCTAAGAACAGAGTTGACTGAAAATATACAAAAGTAAAACTAATAATATATGAAGAGTTTTCGCAGTTGCAGAATAAAAGTATTGAAGAGAGAAAGATTCGAAAACTGTCGGAAGGAAATGAAATATAGGGGATCAATGTTTGAACGGCGATGAAGGATGTCTTCCATTTTTTCAATTTGTCCGGCACTAGGTCAATTCAGCAGAAAGGAATCGAAATGGCGCGCTGCGAGAGATATACGGGGAAGGAGAATGGGGGATACCGAAAGGTTCATAGAGAACTCTCGCGAGAGCGGAGGTGTAGCGTTACGAAAGACGAAACCTGTAATAACAGAGGCATCTGCTCTTTCTCCTCGTCTTGTTCTTTCACCCAACGGCTTCCAACGGTTGGGTTGGTCACAAGTGCGCGTGCCCCCTGAAAATCTTCCCTCCCCCCTCTTCTTCTTTAACTCGTCAGACCTCACCACCCGCTGCAATCCCCTTTCCCTCCCCGGCGACGACGTCGCTGGTGTCGCTGTCGCCTTGTTCTTGAATTTCGCAGTTGCAGCTGCGGGATTCCTCCTCGGAGGACGAACCTGAACAAACGCCCGCCTGTTGTGCCGCGGCGTTGAATTACATGGTCATTCAAATCATCGGTGACGATTATCGTCTCTGAGGCAAGCCGGTGCTACGTCTCAACGACGGGCTCGAGATCTCGTTTCGAGATTTCATCGAAAATCTCTGGCCCCTCGTTGACCCCGGCTGTGTCTTCTCTCAAAACACACCCCGATCCGGATTAGTCGAAATACCGCGTGCAAACGCGTTTCAGATACTACGTGTTAAGTAAAAAAAATTTTTTAATACAAGCTTTAGCTTGAAACTGCGTTTTAAAGGTATTTAACCGCTCATAATTGGCTGAGCGAAAAATATCCTCGAAGAAATTATTAGACAAAAGAGATGCAACATGACCGTTTAGGGCTTCCTATTATTATATGAAAATATAAATCATAATAATAAAATATTATAAAGTCTTTTAAAATAAAAATAATATCTAAAATACTATAAAAGTCACAAATACAAAAAAAGATTACGGTTAATGTTTATGTAATGTTACAACAGAAATTTATGAATTTGCAGTCGCTGCCAAAATAAATGCATCTCGCGAACTATTCAATTGGAAAAAAATCAAGCAGAAAATCTCTGGTGCAAGAACGCCTTCAGCTAATTGAATATTGAATGTTAAGAATACTTGGAAAGAAATGATTATCTCCCGAGATTCGAAAGCGAAAGACGTTCCGTTAATTCACTGGGGGAGAAGGGAGAGAGGAGGGAGGTGCGGCTCGCGGGTTTGGCTCGTGCGAAATTTCGTCCGCGCCTCTCTTCGCGCTCGGGCACGGCCAGAGATGCCTCGCGGATGGCCGGACGACAATTACGAATGCCAGTCGTCGCGCTTGCACGAGGGCCAGCGTAGCAGCGGGCGAGCGAGCGGGCGCGTGCACACGCTTGGGAGCCAGCGCCTTTCCTCCTCGCGGTCGTCGCGTCGTCGCCGCGTCGCCGCGCCGCGGCGGTCTCGCGCCGGTCATCGAACCCGCGGGAGATCCAAAATAAACGGTCGCGGCGGCTATGTGCGATCGCTACTGGCTGCCGCGACAGCGTCGGAGGACCGCATTACGGCGCATGCACTCCACTTGCGGTGCATCCCGAAACCACCGACGGCAAACCACCCGCGCACGCACGTCGCAGTTTGACATCCTAAGAGGGCTAGCTGCGCGCCCCACTATTGT
>VBVR01004658.1:0-13904 GCA_011638315.1 Tetramorium parvispinum | reverse complement strand
TATATATATATATATATATATATATATAATTTAAATATATATATATATTCAATTAATAAATTCCCACATTTGAATCAGCACAATTTATTCAATATTACATAAATCATGATAGTATTCGATTAATAATTAGAAGATCATATCAGCCGAACCAAACATTTTCTTAAACTAAATACCAAAATATCATTCAAATGAAGGCGTTTTATGATTGCAATTTCGCACGTCCCTAAAATTCATCAACGGTACGTGCTCTGTGAATTCCGATAACAAGCACTGGGCAAATTCCGTCCCATCATTCTTCCGATCTCGCGCTGCTCGCCATCGTCTCGCTGCTTGTCGGGCGTTTGTGCGATTATTCATAGAGCATGAATAATGGAATGCTCATCGGAGGAATTGCAGATAACTGTCCTTAGTTCCGAGAGGATCAAGACACGGTATTCCCATACGACTCGATTCTCATGCCGACAACTGTAACGGCGAGAGCGACAACGAATCTGCCGGAGATCATCTATCATAATCGTCAACGGGCCGAGATCTCTTCGCGTGCCAATCCGCAAATCAATCACGACGAAATCTATCTAGCTATCGGCAAGAAAATTATTACCACAACCGCTACCGTATGACACGCAGCGATTTGATCCATCGCGCCGATAAATAATCGAGCTAAGCCTATACTCGCGGTATATCTCCAAGTGCTTCCTACATCTTAAACTTCCTATGCGCTTTCCTTCTCCTTGCTATAATATCATCAAGTCGATTACACGGGACGAAGTGAAACTCGCCCCACGGAATCTCGCGTGCGAATGCGGCGGATTATGCACCTCTTCACGGAACACGCCGTGGGGGAATAATTTAATAACGATTTCCCAAAGTGCGGAAAAAGACAGAGAAGAATCCCGGTGCGCAAAATTGTTAGCAATTAAATCTCTGCGGTAGATTCAATTGCATTACCTTCCAAAATATCAATTTTCTTCCACGATCGCATTGTTAGTAAGGATATTAAAGTTTGAATAAATTCAGATTATAATTAGAGATGAAATTTATAAACAACAAAAACATTGTTAACAAATTAGTAATTAATTATAACGTAAATTTGTGTATTTCGTATTGGAAATTTTTTTCAAGTATGCGGAATTTAGAAATAGCATAGTTTTATATAATTTTTGAAATTTACATTATGGAATTTTAGAATTTACATTATGAAAATACATTATAAAAGATAGGTTCTAATATATACAAAAGCTAATTAATTAAATTTAATAAAAGAATATCCAGCTTATATAATACAGCTAATATATTAAAATATTAATTATCTCTAATTAAATAAAGAATTGTAATATATACCTACATACTTCCTGAATTATCTAACAATAAGTTTTTTCATTTTTCAATAAAGACAAGCATTTCGGGACAAGCATATTAAACAAACTAATACAAACAATGTAATAAATATAATAAAAATAAAATTTTACAAAATGAAAATTCTTTTTTTATACATATATACATATTTATGCGTATTGATTGTCAAGAGAAAATCAGTTTATTCGAACAATCGATGTTAGAATAATTGATTTTTTACTGTGATATTTATGAAAGTATTCGGTTTAATTAATTAAACGAATCATTCGTGGAATAAGAAAGGTTAGCTTTTAAGGAAGAAAACGTTAGAAAAGTATTCCGTTATAAGAAAAAGAGTAAGACTACAGCGAAATTGTAACACAAGGTATAATACGCTAAATGATTGAGACTGCATTCCGAGAATAAGCAATACGCAATGCATCAATTTTCGAATGGTAATAAATAACTAAGCAAAAGAGTTTCATTAATTTTATTTTTGCAGCAGAAGGGAAGGATAGAAAACGAGAGAGGAAAATTTATTCCGTGCCGATTAAGACTTCCTTAGAATCGACGCCTCAGATATATCGTTATTTACTGTGTACCGTAAACTTTCTTGGCTTTCCGCTATAATATGTAACCATTAAAGCATTTACTGCTAGGTGCGATTTATCTCAGAATAGAATATACCTAGTGATATCTGGACTTCCTTCTTCCTGATATAATCTGAACATTTTAATTCTACTTTGGTGAAATAATTGAATTTTTTATATTATAATATTATTTCAATTTAGGGTAATTATCATTGATCTAATTATTGAAAAAGTAAATCTAAACATTGTAGATTTAGATTAAAATTGTTACAGCGTATACAGAAATGATAAAAAATACTTGATTGAGAACAAAGAGATCGCAAATTTTCTTTTCGCACAATTTGTTTCGCACGAGAGATTTAACTCTAGTCTTCTTAATCCCACTTATCTTCCTCATCACAAATGAATGATTTCGCAAGAAAGAGATGCCGTTCGTGCAACTGCTGTCAGGAAACGGTTACCGAAATCGTTGCGGGACAGACGCAGTATTAAAGCGTGATATATCACTGCCAACGTAAACTAACACGGGAAGGGAAAGCCTATAATTCACGAAGAGACCAAGAGGGCCGGTCTGAATACCACGCTGATGGGCGAAATTGTCGCCAGTTTCATTCGCGCTCCCGGCCTCGGGGAAGTCAGAAGAGCATCTTGTCCAAGATTTTTTTCCCAAAACCTTTCTGAATGCGAGAACATAAATCACGCGTCCCGGCACGTGTCCTCGAAAGTGCTGCGGGAAACGTTACCCATAATGAGAATACTATTATGTTAGCAAATGTAAAATGTGATTATTTAATTGAAAAACATTTCAAATTTATCTATATTTGTATTTATATTTGAATAAGATAAATAGCTGCTTTCTGTGAATCTAAAAAAAGAATTTAATTGTAAGTTTATTTTCCAGTACAAGTTGCTATATATTGGACAAATGCAACAAGCGATTGTACTTATAACTGTATAACGCATATAAAAAAATTTATTAAACTATTGCTGGCGATATATAATGATAAAAACAAAAGGAAACATACACTAGTAAAACTTCTGTATTCTTCGAGCGAATCAGATCTAAACTTCATTTTCCCGATTTTCTCGAAAGATAATTAAACGACACGTCCTATTTCAATTTTTTTTTTGAAAAACTTAAAAAACGAAACCTCGTTATCGAGCCGAGATTAATCGTAGGTATGAGCCAGGACGGAAGCTAAGCAAGGTAATTTGCAAGAAGGAAACTCGCGATTATCGATTCTCCTCTCAGCTCCGTGCAATTTGTCGGGCATTATACTGAAGCGATATCTCTGTCATTCATAATTGTCACGATCGCGATGACCGAACTAACGCGTCGCAAATATGTCAGAGTGGCAAAGTGGATGTTTGTAATAGGATGACTTCAGGCTTGGCAGATTTGCCAGCATGCAAGTACTATGGGAAACAAGCTACTCTGCCAATTTCATTACTCGAGCCGTATTACACGAACACCACGATTCTCCGTCAGTGCTGTTCGAATAGCTCGAGGTGTGAGAATTTTTCGTTTCGGCGCATCGAACAGATTACATCTGATTTCGCCTTGCAGCATTGAGTTATGAATGCTGAATGCTACGCCGTTTTATTTGCAAACGTGTTGTGTGTGCCTGGATATATCTCTCTATGTATCAGTATTATATCCTTCGAGTGATTTATCTTACACAGCGTTATTCTGTCAATAGAAAGAATATACAAATAAGATCGAAACAATACGAACAATACCATATCTTCCAAGTTTCAAGAAATGAGTTGGAAATACAAATATAAAAATAAAAAATGAAATAGCACTGATAGAGTAAATATTACTAACTGTAATTGGTAATTGTAAGTAAACTAATAGCATTTTTTGTATGTATTATTTTTTAATATAACTGTAATTAAAATTATAGGAAGAAAGAATAATTTTAAATTATTTCTTCTCATTTTTATTTTTTTTCAAAATTCAGCAATCTAACGATGTTAGGATCACTCCACTGATTTTAATAAAAATTTCTTTCAGAAATGATTATATGAAATTTTCAAAAAGAATTTTTAACTAAGTACTTGCTTTTCTAATAAACATGATGCAAACATCTATATTTATGGCACATATTGTCCCATATAAAATCTGTCATCTTATAGTCACCTTATATCATCAAATACCCAACAGCACATCGATTGCGCTGTTGGGTATTCGACATTGCGTGAAACAGAGTCATAAAGATATCTCCGTAGTATCATTATACTCGACAATGGTAGCTAGGTGGCTTCATAAACAGATATATGGTTCCGCAGATTGTAAAAAAGGGTTGATGTATTCGGCCAATTATTTCTGTCCTACATGAGAGTAGTCACGCAACACGTGTAATTACAATCTTTATAGATTTTTAGACTTGCGTCATCAAAATTATATATTTAAAACACTTTCTCTCTCTCACTCTCTCTCTCTCTCTCTCGATTGTTAAATTTTCATTGTGGTTTACATTTTTTCTAATTAGAATTATGTTTGAATTTTATCTTTTTCAATAGCTTAAAATTCTAAGAATAGAATTTTTTAATATAATCCGTAATATAATGTTATTATATTATATTATACATTGATAATCTCGTTGTTAAATTAATAATAACATTTTCAATTTTTATTTCTTCGATTTGAAAATTATTGATGTCTCGATTTTTAAATTTAATATTAAAAATAAATATAAATTAGTTTTCATTACAATTCATTTTAATATTTGTAACTATTAATGAAAATGTTGTATTTTATATATACAAGAATCCACAGAATATTTTAATTATGTGGAATGTGCATGTATCTATATACATATCGGTTAACGGAAGCTGGTCATAATATTCATATTTTCTAAATGCGGAAGTCCATTCTCCGTAAGTGCATCGATAAAAAGTTAACACGATAAAACGATAACACGTTAATACTCCATTATAAATGACAATAAAAGCCGTTAGCTGACGATTAAATATTATTCGATAAAAATTCATACAAGAATATTTTTTACCTTATTATAGAAAGCGATATATAACAAATTTTTTATTAAATTTGAAATGAATATTTTTTGTTCAAAATATATCGAACATTAAAAATTTTCCCATAGATTTAGCATTCTAAAACCACAAATTATGCCGTAAAATATTCGTAAACGTCAATGATGTTGTAAGATGTTTATATTCCAAAAAAATCTTACAAAGTATATTTTCTACTAAAATATTATTATAATAACTTTAATAACTTTATTACTTTAAAAAGTATGTATTTACATAATACAATACTACATATATTAGTATGTATTATTAATTTAAAATATTTATGATATTTATATAATAATCTATGTGTATATTTTTTCGTGAATCTTGTACTCCACTAGATACATATTTTGTCTTTTTATATAATAATTATTTTTATATTACGTTCACTTTGGAACTTGAAATTAATCATAAAAAATTACTTCTTTCTATAACATTATTCATTACTTCTTTCTATAACATTATTCATGTATATGTATTATATGCTAAATAATGCGTTCGAATAAAAGTTTCAAAGATATTCTGCTAGAAGTTTTTAATGTAATGGAAGACTTAATCGCAGAGACTTGCCAGCGATATAGTGTCGGCTTCATAAAGTCACGACGTGTTCGGAGATATAAATCCTCTCTCGGGAACACCTCGGGGACATACGTGCAAGCAAGTTGACAACAGAATGGCGTACATATGTCGCATTGCATACCTTGACAGTGAAAAAGCTCTAAACTTTGCACTCTGATGCTTATCAACATGGCAATATAATACGAGGAATGTTACCGAATTTTTACGTCAAATCTTAGTATTTGGCCAATTACTAATTGTAAATAATTGTTCAAAAATTATAGGTTATAAAAAACAATCCACATATCCATACCCACACTCACTCACACACACACACACACACACACACACACACACATGTACATTTTAGCGATGTAACATTGCATACAATAATATGGATACATTATCAAAAAGAGATTAGAAAAATTAAATTACCACAAAAATAAAAATAATTATTAATGTGCATTTTTTAAATATATAAATAAATAAATTAGAAATTAATATGTGACTTTGTAAAATATTTCTTTCTTTTTTGTGTTATTTATATCCATATATTTATGCACAAGAAATTAATACTTAAAAAAATAATTATTACGTATACTGAATTTTTTATTATTCATATGAATTTTTAATAAAAAAATTATATAACAATACAAGAAATCTTTAATAAAAAAGAATTATACAATAATCAATACTTTATTCACTTCAACTTTTACAGCCAAAAAGCGAGGCTTCTTTTACATTCAAGACTTAACCACATTCAGTCCTTCTAATGATCCATTCATCCTACTATACATTTTGTGTAATCGTTACCCTACTTTTAATGTTTAAACTTTTAACTTAAAGTTAAACCTAATTTTGTCTACTTATTTTTTTATATTCTATTCACAGCCTCCTACTCCTTCCTTCTTATTTATTTTTATTATTGCTTCTATTCTTTCTATTTCTCTTCCCCTTTTCCGTTTGCCCATTTCTTTTTTCTTTTTTTAATTTCTCCTCCCACAATTTCCTTTCCTTTTCTATATCTAATTCGTCACTCCACTTCCTACTTAGTTCCTCCTCCTTATTCTTCCCCAAATCCTTAAAGCATCCGTTTACAATCTCCCATTCTTCTACAAAACAATTCAATTATCCTTTCCCTTTCTACAGAAGACACCCTTCCTAGACTCTTCCTCTAACCAATATTTATTATTCTTTTTTCCATATTGCCACATCTTACTCTAATCAATACTCTAATTCCAATCCCTTTTTCTAATTTATCGATACTATTCTTTCTCCAAATACTCCAAATTAATTTTATTCTTACTTTATTCCTATTTATTTTCTCATATTTCATATTATATTTTGCCCTTATTCTACTTTCCTCGAACTGTTTTTGTATATCTTTTTCTCTTCTTATAAAACCTCTTTCAAAATCTTCTTCCTTCTCTTATAAATTTTCTATTGCATTGATTCCCTAAGCATTCCTGTTATAGTACTTTTCCCTTTCCTTATATATATATATTATTGATCTTGCCATATCTTCTTTAATTTTCTCATCCAACAATTCTTTACCCATTATGAACTCTCCAATTCCTTTATTCTTTCTTATACCTTCTTGCTTTTATTCCCCATTCTTATTCTCAATTTATCCAATTCTAATTGTTATTAAATAAAAAAGAACTATATAATTTTAAAAAATCTTCTTAAATATAAACTTTTATAAAATTTGATTAGAAGGATCTAGTTTTCATATAAATAATTTGATTTATCAAGTATACTAAAAATATTTTTCATGTTTAAATATTTCTATATTTGATACAGATATTTTAAGTAAAATAAAATAAATAAAAAATATTTATTATATGTATATATATAAAATATACATATATTACATTATATATAAGGTTTCCCAGATCTAACGTACCACCTGCTAATGGCAGATTCTTGAAGTCGTTTAAAGACGAAAATCCTAATACCAAATGTTCAGACTACAATAATTTTTAAATGGGCAGCATTTAAAGATAGCCAATCTGGTTGTTAAAAATTCGCGCGTTCAAGTCTGTTACATAGTAAAAGTATTCCTAAAATTATTATTCAAATTGATTATTTACTTATGACATACTTCATATTTGACAGATTTGACAGTTCAATGCGTTTTAAGATCAACATTCGGTAAAATGATTTGTGCCGTTATTAATCATACCGTTATTATCAGCATACACAGCAACTGAATTAAATAAATAAGAAAAATTATAAAGAAATAAATTTAAAAGTGTATGCAAAATGTTAATATATTATATATTAACATTTAATATATTTAACATATTTAATATTTTTAATAAATTTTTAGTATATAGTTAATATATTTAAACATTAATATCTAGGAGTACCTACTATGTAAGACCTAACGTACGAATTTTTAACGATCTAATTGATTATCTTTAAACGCTTCCCATTTAAAAACTATTACTGCCCCAACATTTTGATATTAGAATTTTCGTTTCTAAATGACTTAAAAAATCTGCCATTAGCAGTTGGTGCGTTAGATCTGGGACATCCTGTATAATACGTTATATCTTACAATAACATAAAATAATGCATAGAATGAGTTCTTCGTGAAGATAAGTGATTAATTCTTCAAATAATAAATAATAAATTATTCTATATGATTACTACATATGTAAATTATACATATATATGTATATATTTACCTCATAATGTTGCTGCACCGTTGCCCGATACCTCTCAGACCCTCTCCTCCTCTCGGCGGCCCTCATTACATTCCCGCGAGGCACACTCGCGAAAACACGGCTGACTATGACTCGTGCACGCATCAGTTATCAGAACACGACGATCGTGCGACACTTCGCACGGTAGCAACATTAACTGCACGCGACACGCGCTTCGTTACTTCGTGGCGCAAAGCTGCGATCCGCTCGACACCCGCGACGTCTCACATATCGACATACAATAGCCAAAGCGGTGAAGAGACTCGAGTAACACGCGGCTAACTTTAGTCGTCTTTCGCTTCTAATTGCATTTTCATGAGCATTTTCCGAGTATTAAATATCAAAACAGTACGTGCCATGCGTATGTAAATAGTAAATAATACGCATTTGTTGATCATTATCTCGTATTGTAGATACGAGCAAAGATACGCTCATGTCTTCAAGTCAAATATCCACAGAACGTGATATCCGGGAATACGATCGTCGAGTCGTCAACCGTTCGCGTGGTAGATTTCGATCGGATAAATCCCGTGAAACACGCGTTTCGGTGAACTGCCAGTATACAAATTGCCGAATTTGCGTCGCGTGATCCACGAAAATTTAAACGGGAGATTAATCACGATTAATTTAACGGCTCGGCGACGCCGCTCGTCTTGGAATCGATTCATTTCGTATCCGTGACTTTGCGTAAGTGGCCGAAAAGAGCGAAAATGACGACCGCCATCATCCACGCTGCGTTACATATGTGAGTCAAGCAACGGCTAATTAGGATGAAATATATTCTCGGAATGCGGCGTGGCCGCATATATAATATCGGACATAAATCTTGCGAGATATTGATAAACGATTATTATACAGATACATCACGGCTTTCCCATTTAATCGTATTCGATCTGGCAATTCGTATATCATTCTGCACCCTCGATGTAAAAATGATAGACGCAAATTGCGATTCGAATCGACAAGAAGCTTTAACACGAGACGCAAGAGATATATATACTCGAATTCAAGTCTCGATGAAAAGTTATTGCCCGTGAATATCGCGATGAAACGACGATTTATAATCCCCTTCGATTTTTATTTTACACGGTATTAGCTGCGCAAAATATTTCAAATCGTCGCATCGCCCCGATACATCTATAAATCGTTAGTTGCGAGAAAGTCAATCGATCGAGTCGACAGTCATTAATTGTTCGTGAAGTGAAAACTCGCGCTTATTCGAATCTTTCTTTGCCGCAATCGTATCTCGAATTTATACCATGCATTTAAACCGCTACTATATACACGATAAGTTACGATAGTGTAAACAATTAATAACACTGGTCAACATTGTTTTTGTCACAAGAGAAATCGAAGGTGATTCCGAAAGGTTCTGTTCAGTATATTACGAAATCCAAAGCGTCCTCCATCACGTCAAGTTTAAAAAAAAAACGGTCAAAAACGTGCTTTTTAACATTTTGACCCCGTTTTTTTTTTCAAAATCTGACGTGCAACATTTTCAAATTCGTAATATAGGGGAGAAGGGGGCAGCTTTGAACGTTATAAATTAAAAACTAACTATACATTTTTTCGATCATGAATTATAATTTTGAAATAGTAATGCAGTCATAAATTATCGTCAAGTGATGATTGTCGTACTTTCAACTTTCAATCTAACTAGAAGCATTTCATGTTTTTGCCTCTTCATATTAAACTTTTCATCTCGCGAACGTAAGCATTTTAAAATTAAGTCATTAATTGATTTTTATTTCGCTATGCTTGGAGTTTATTCTTATATTTATACCTATGTAATAAAAATAGGACATTCAGTTTTTATTAATGTTTCAGTAAACAAAATAAGATTCTTTTTACAAAGTGGCTGATGGGGCAGATTTGAACAAGAAGGGACACCTTAGAACAAGTTCGAATGTACTCGCCGTTGTCTTTTACATTATGTATTGTATGTTTTTTATATTATCTATTAAAAACAGTTATTTAAAGTATTTAAATAATTTTTTATTATTAAAAATAATTAACTTTGTTTTGCATCATAGTTTATTCGACTAAATTTTTTTTTTTCAAAAAATAATTCTTAAGGGGATCCTGTAGCCGTCCGCGGTACTTTTTGTAAAAGGTTTCTTCGTATTACTTTCACAGATTTGGAATTTCTTAGTTCGAAAATTCTTAAGCTTAATTATCATAAGATCTTCATCTATATTATTATATGTATATATCATATGTATTATCGTTAATAAATCGTTATATTAGATACATAATAAATCGTTATAATAGACACATAATAAATCGTTATAATAGACGCTTAGGGCTGGTTTTTCCAACTTTTTAAGTTAAAATACATGTAAGCTAAAAATACATGTCAAATATTTTTCATAGTTCTACAAATGTGTAAAGTTTTATTAACAATAAAGTGAGTGACACTTCCATAGATTTACTTGTTAATCAGGAAGCCGAAAAAAACGTGATTTTTAGGAATATTTTTTCGAAAATATAATATTTTTGCAAAAAGGGTCTTTTACGTTTAAAAGACTATATTTTTATGAATCTTTTTATAGTTTTTTGAATAATAATCATTAATATAAAATAAAAAAGATGTGGCCACAGAATCTCAGAGGTTCTTTAAAAAAAATTGTTTTGCAGTGACCACTGCTGCTCGAATTTGGATCTGAAACAAAAAATTCGAAAAGATTTATTTATATATATAATATATTAAATTATCTAGTCCTTGAACGAATAGTTTTGCGAAATATTGATTTAAATAATGGATATTCAAAGTTAAAGTTTCGATTTTCGACGAAAAAGTTGCTGGTTTTTTGTTAATAAAAAAATTATGTATCAAAAAAAATTCTTCCTTTAAAGACTGGTCTTTCATATTTAAAATAAACTTACAAAGTTTGAATTAAATCGATGCAGCAGTTTTTGAAATATCTTGGTCATTGTTTTGAAAATGCGATTTCGAGGAAAACGCGTTTAAAATTTCAAGAAAGATATATACTTAAATAAAATGTTTATTTTTTAACTTACATAGAGTTATCTATTTCCATTTCCAGATCCATGTAGTTTTCGAAAGATGTTGTAGCCTTCAAAACATCAATTTGCGCTTGTCGACGGCGTATTCTTTCCTCCCGTGTAGCCTACTGCGCACGGTCTGCCGTCTTTGCGAACTGCATCCTCTGTTGTAACATATCGGTGAGCATTTTTGCCACTACTTACTCCCATGGCCTCGAGCATTTGTAATAGCGCTTGGGAACCTTCGTTAAATACGCAGGCAGAGATGTGTGCAGCAAGTTCGACAGTTTGTAGTCCACTTGGTATAATTTTTGGACATACTTTCCATAAGAGTTGATTGTAATTTTCATGGTCATTTTGATTGAAGCCGCCAATGCATTTTTCTAGTAATTCTTCTTTACTAAAATCTTCGTATGTAGATTTAATAGCATTCGACACATCTTCAGGTAGTGCGTTATAATCATGCTTAAAAGAAGCAAGTTCGCCGTTTGCGAAAGCGCGTTGCCAGACGCACCATGATTCAGTTCCGGTCGGGCATTTGCTGTGTTGCGGATGTTTATCTGTTGAACTGTAGTGATAATACGTGGCCCATATCGCGTTTTTCATTTTATTTATTGAATCGCAATTTTCCCGTATCGCTAAACCATAATAAACTGTCAATTTATCGATCATTTTGCCAGTTAGTTTATCTTTTTCTTCGAGTCCTTTGGTTTTCTTTTTACACTCACGCAATCGATCCCCCATTCTTTTCTGTACATGTCCTATGCATTCCTTCTTTATAATGAAATCATCATCGTAACGAGGAGAATTTTTAATATCGATATAAGTTTTAGAATCACCATCACCGATATAATTTACGTATTCAAAATCGTAATTATTTTTTAAACGTTTAAATATGTAGATGATAGGGTCAACTTTCATTTTCTTGTTTGATTTGTGAATAATTGTACAGTTGTTACTATGTGTTTCAAGCCACTCTTCGTACTCAGTTGTATCTTCTTTCTTATTCATTTTCCAATATTCACATCCTTTACAATATGAATTTATCACAAAAATATCAAGTATTTTTTTAGTATAATACCCGATTATCGAAGAAACTTCATGCAGCGATGTAAAACCATTTTTTTTCCAAGTGGTGTTCCCTGATATAGTTAGCTTGTTTCTCTCTTCAATATTTGTCTGTTTGCATGTTTCTTTTTTCTCTTCATCCATTGCATTTTTAAAAAGCTTCTTGGAAACTTCTTGTATACAATAAAGTATATTACTTAAAATAGCATCATAGGTTTTCTGGAAAAAGAATTGTGGCATGTCCATCAATCCGCAAAACTTTTGACAACTTTTTAAATCAAGTCCTAGCACTCTCATAGTAAATATAAAACGTCTATTTATTTCATATGTAGGTCCAATAAAAGAGCACGAAGGAATTAAATGAGGCTTGCACGTATTACATTTTACTATAATTTGGAAACCAAGTCCGCGCGTACATGTTGTTCGAAATTTTACGTCACCGCCACACACTTTGCATTTAACAAGATTTGAAATTGCAGCAAATACCGTGACGAAGTTTAAAATTCTATATTCTATAGAATTATCTTGCTGCACATTAATATCTTTTTGAAATTTTATCTTGGACGCAGACGTTATAAAACTTGTTGCATCGCTCTCAACAGTTGGATTAAAAGATAGTTTTCTTTTCTTTTCTCTTGATTTCAAAACATCTTCCATCTGTCGTAACTCTCTGGAATCTTCTTGTTCATCCATAGTAAGTTGAAAATCGAAAGAAAATTCTACTGCAGCTCGACGTCAACTGCTATACTTTAACGGTCTCAGGATCTCTTTTTTTTGGGCCCGAAATTCTTCGTTTTGTCTCTAAGGGATCTTCACTAATACACAGAATCCTTACTAACACAAATATATATTAACGATACATGCATGACTTAGGGTGCTGTCACATGGCAGTCAGAAATTCGGAAAACGGAATCTCGGAAAAGTAACAGAGAGGGGGTCAACTGATCAGAATCATCTCAATCGGTCCGATTTTTCAATGGCCTGGCTCCCCATGGAACGACTTTTAAATAGTTAATGTACATACTGTCAGAGATGCAATAATTGCGGACATGTTAATCCGAAATTTTTGTGAATGGGTTCCCCATGGACTGATATTTCCGGAATAAGTAAAAATCGAAAAATTAATTTTTATTGTTTTAGAAGAAAAAAGATACTTACCATAGTAGTAGAATATAATAAAAAATGAAGCTTCGATGTATTTTTTATTACACTCTAAAATTATATAGAAAGTTCTTTAATTTAAAAATAATTTAAGGTTGGAATACCACATTCCGTTTTCCGTAAAAATCGTTCCATGGTGAGCCAGGTCATTGAAAAATCGGACCGACCGAAATGATTCTGATTAGTTGACTCCCTCTTTGTTACTTTTCCGAGATTCCGTTTTCCGAATTTCTAGCTGCTATGTGACCACACCCTTATAAATACAGGTAGAAAGGGAAGCGTCCTGTGAGATGTTACCAGCAAACCGCGACGTATTTAACACAAGATAAACTGTGCCGTTGTGCCTTTCTGTTAGTATTTTAAGTAGCTTTAGCGTGCTCGGGTATCACGAGGATTCGGAACTTATACTTGAGAAAATACTTGGTGTGGATAGAAC
>VBVR01004657.1:322-13891 GCA_011638315.1 Tetramorium parvispinum | reverse complement strand
TATATATATATATATATAATATATACATATATGCGAGAGCATTACATAATTATTAGTATAAACTTGATATAAATAAATTCATATTTTAAACAATGCTGATGGCGCATTTAAATATAATTAAATGATATTAAATATTTGTGCATTTATATTAATCCTTAAACGTAGCACTTCCTAAAAATTACGTTGTCACAGCCCGGGGTGTATGACACCCCAGCGTGTTTTTCGGCTGCAATTCGTAAACTATGACGTTTTAAAATTCGAAAAAATTTCTCAGTATATTTTGTAACTTTAAAAGAATAATCCAATAGTTTTCAAAAAGTAATTTTGAATTTAATATAGATAGTAAGATAACAAGTTTCTGAAATTTCGAAAACCAAAACGAAGACTGCAATCCGATTGGAATCAAACTACGATCCATTAAGATCGATTTATTCAAAATATAAAGCTTCAGTTTTTATCCGAAAGTCGGACAATGGTTTTCATCTACTTCGCATTCGTCGACAAACGTCTTGACGCGCGCTTCGATCATGTCCGTGCTTTATTGCCAATCAGAGACTAGGGAGAGAAATGGAGCTCGTCAACTCGCGAATAAACCAAAGTGGAAATTCCGGTGCGGAAGTGCGATCTTTACTTTTTTACCATTTCCTTTCTTATAGCGCATTAGGCGAAACGATAAAGCGATATGATTTATATCTGTATAAGGTTCGTTTTTAATTAACAGCTGACGCAATAAATATCCAACAACAGAATTTGTTAAATATGTTAGAATCTTTATTTTAATTTTAATTGTTTTTCGATTATTCATGGATAATTTTAATTATTTTTTAAGTAATAAATTCATGCGCATCACATTCACGACACACACACACACACACACACACGCACGCACGCACGCACACGCACGCACACGCACACGCACACACACGTCATAAATGTTTTCGGAAACATAAAAATCTTTTTCTCGAGGAAATTTTTGACTTCGAAGAGACGCAATCACAAGTATATTTTCTTGTACTTGTAGAATTGCTCTCTTAATACTTTTCTCTATTTACAATAGTATCGCGAATATAGGAGTGAATTACTTTGCACGAAACACCTCGTCTTATGCGATTTCAATTTTCCGCTCGATCCTCAGTACGCTTTCGCGATTTTCCTCGCAACAACGCTCTGTCGATCGTTACGCGCAGTTGCACAAAGAGATCCACCGCCATTTCACTCAAGCCTTTTATCTCCCTTTTTATTTCCTCGCGAAAGCATAACTACATGTTCGATTGAACTACGACAACGGCAACAACATGATTCATCCCGTCGACAGCCCCTGGTATAGTCATAGTACATGTTCTAAGTTGTATATTCTATCAACCTATTGTCTACGTCTTAATTAACGTCTCGTTTTATTTCGTTTCGGTAACCGTGAATTTATACTTCCCAATGACGTCTGCCGTAATTCAATGCGTCACAATTGCTTTGATGCATGTTTGTGGAAATAATAGTAACTTCAAACCAGTCGCGAATCTTTCATTACGTCGGATATACCTCAGAAAATTAAGGTCAGAACTTCTTATTACTATTTGTTCGAAAAAATATACTATTTTCTTCAACCATGAGCGTTTCCGTTGAAAAAGCTCACTCGATTTTCCCAGATTCGCTACGGCAAACACGGAAACAACGAGAAAAAAAGAAAGGCTGCAATTACAAACATTCGAGAGAACGGCAGTTATACTTACCGTTGCTGCAATCGACGCGCCGTTTAACGATTGGGAAAATGGTATTTGCAGCGTACCGGTTTTACCACATTCTACATATTCCGCAGGGCATTCGCAGTATAGCAGTTCTATCAAACAATGCGCTATTTTCAGAGAGGCAGGAAAAAACTTTATTCATATGATCAAATTTAAAGAATATATGTTTAACAGAATTTTGCTTATCAATTTTCACATATCGAAAAGGAATATGTAAATCAAAGTTTAAGCAGCCCTTCTTCTTCTGTCATAGATTCAAAGTAACATAACATGAATTATTTGTGTATGATGACATATGTCCATTTTGGTGAAATATTTCGGGCAACCTACTAGAGTCTGGAGTTCCGTACAACCGTAATTTCATAAAACTGCAGTATGTCAAATTACTGTCCAAGTAACTCGCTGTCGACGGAAAGAATTTTCGCGTAACAGCGTTACTCAACTTTGCGGTCGAAATTTCGTTGTCATTTCACGAACGTAACGGCATGTTATGCAATAATTTAATAAGATTGTACTCGACATTGTACTCCAAACTTATCCAATTCATTCCGTCATTCATAATTGCTGTATTAATCATGACAGTGACAAAAAATCTTGCATGCATTTAAGAATTAATAAGTCAATGAAGAGCATTTGTAATTTTTACGAGGTATTTAATTCTCCAATTTCTCTCTAAATTACAAAAAGATTTTACAAGTTTCAAAACCTAATGTTTCAATCTGATATTATAGTTTTATATTATTTTTTTGAAAGATTATAAACTGAAAAATAAAAAATAATAGAAATTCAAAATGTATAACAAACGAACATTACATAAATATATTACGTAAATAAAGTAACTCGTGTTTTGCAAATCGTCTTATAGAATCATATTATTATAGTGTTGTAACTGTGTAACATGCTGTTTATACACTTATGTACGACAAGAGTTTATACAAGAGGCATATTACGTATATTATAATATATATAATATCTGAAAATAGATTAACATTATATCGTATTACACGGTTGGTACGTTAATGTCATGAATATATACAGGAACATCGACGTGCAATCGCGTCTTATAACACGCGTTTATAGGTTTTCTATTATAATTCACGAAATTATCTCAATATAAAATAACTTTATGTTTTCAATATATGAGTAAAATTATAGACAATTATGATAGTTAACTGTAAGATATAGGAGATAATATCTATTGAAGAAAACTTTGGTGCTACTACCAAGTACAAGGTACTCTATTATCGATATATCAAACATGACCTGTTAGAACTTAGGAAGTTCTCTCATTCACCAAGGGCGACTTTGCTCGTCAGGCCATTTGGGACCGAAACTCGTCGCACAAGAAGTTTAAAATGCATCATGAAGATGTCGGCGGACATCTCTAGGGATGAATACTCCGAGGAATCGTTGTTTTATTCGCGGCGCTCGCCTGTTCGTGAAGATACATTTCAATCCAAAAACGGAAGGGTGGCGTCAGGTGAGAACCCGAAGACGCCCCATCGCGCACAGAACATTCGTCAACGTGCTTGGAATCGTGAACAGTGTTCAATCTTATTTGGATCTATCTCCATAAATCCCTGTTAGATTTGAACGTGCTAGGTATTGACGTGTACGTAGGAAGACTGTACACAGCCAAGCAAAGAAATTTCCATCTGTCCTGAGATTGACTGGAGAGCAAACGGAGATCTGTGAAATCTGTGCGACGAGATGGCGCCGGGCAAAAGGACGGGAAACCGCAACGAAATTTTCTACTACGGGATGAGAAACCGAGTGAGGCTTAAGGTTTCGTCCTCTCCGTGTGTATCAGCCGTATCTTTGGGATTATAGGGAAAAGTGAGTTTATTCTGAGAGGCCTCCGATGGAGACGTCGACGTAAATCCAAAGCTGATCGTGATCGATTTGTCACTTTAAGCGGATGTAGTGGTACAAAGTAAATCAGTGTATTACTGGCATTGATTGATTTGGTGACAAATGTCTCAATGTTACAATACAGTAAATATCGATCAAATATTTTGCAGTTATTATATTTTTGAAAATTATTTTTTCTAGAAATGCAGCTCAAAAATATTATATCTTGTTTAATAGAAAAAACAAAATTGATTGTAAATGTTTGATTAAAAATTCAAAAATATATAAAGATTACAATTTGTTACTAAAAAAATATAAAGATCGAGATAACACTAAGAGATGAAGGTAACAATAAAATGGATGTAGGTCAATCTTAATTTAGTTGTCAACTCTCCGGACCACTGGTTTCGCGCGCGATATAAAAAGCAAACTTCTGTGTAAAGGTCTTTTTATATTGAGATACAAACCATTAGGCTCATAAATTGTACGTCTTTATACTCGCTTTTATGGATCTAGACGTAATGATTAAGCGATAATGATTATAAAGGTATTATTTCATGATACAGAAAGATAGATACGAATAGTGACACTGACTTTACATACACATACATATTTGAAATTCAGCACAAACTATATAGATGTATATGTGACAAGCTGTCCATTGCCTTAGTTTAGAATATATCACGCGACCAAGTTTCCGAAGAACTCAATCAGTCCGTGTCTGCTCTCAAGATACTCCATATATATTAGTTTATAAACTTCCTAGTTATCGTTCGATAGGAAATCGCCTCCAATTCGGTTACCGAATCGTGCTTCTAATTAACTATGACTCTCAAACATAGATCGATATAACATTTGCGTCATCAACTAATTCGACTGAAACAACCCAAATATTTAGATTTAAATACCTTCAACATTTAATGTTAATATTAATATAAGTAGCGATCTTACCTCGTGCTCGTTTCTAAAATTGATTTTACATGCTAAAAGAGATTTTGCAACATTTAGTCGTACACCGTCGTCTCAATTTCTCTTTGACACACTAGCGACATAATAAAATTACGTTTCAAGCATTTGTCACTGTCGTGTTTCCTTCGGCAAAAGCGACACTAAGCGAAGCTTTTACTTATGTAAATTAAAGTATTCTTAACCGACTGAGTGCTATTTCCGAGAAGTTCTTTGAATAAGTACTATACGAGAAAATGTTTCGTTTATTTAATGATACGTCTCTCGTCAGAAACAATTGTGCGGGACTTCACATTTGCAAAGTTTTTCATGTGTCGACTAAAAAATGCATTATAAACTTTTTAAATGCGACATAAATATGAAAATTTGCTACACCTTCAAGACCTATATTATTAAAATTACCTACATTAATTGTCCAAAACGTTTGCTATGATAAGTATACAAGAGTTAAAAAGATAATTGCAACTTTGCAAAGCCGTGTGATGTGATTGATATTATACATGTTTGTTAAGTAATACAATATTTTTAAAGAGATTGGTCCTCATACTACAAGACGCATTAAAAAAAAGCGTAGTTTTAATTAATATTAAGATGAGAAGAAGAGAGAGAGACTTTGATTAAATGTATCTATCCTATTTGTATAAAAATGTCAATACGCTTTCTCTCTCAATGTTTTCTTCCTTCAAGTTTAGCCATTTAATTTTCAATATTACATCTCTACACAGAATTGTCAGATTAAAGCGGACATCTTTCACTTTTCTTCTTCAATACGGTGCAATGCGCTTCAAATTGTATAAATGCAAAGCAGCATCGAGCGACATCGTTTTCAGTATTCCGCGATTGCGCCTTACTGTATCTCACTGTTTTGCGAGCCTGGATGCGGATACATTGCTAAATAGGAAGAATAAAGCTGCCATAGAGAATTCCAAGATCGGTCTCGCTCGTGGTATTAACCTTGTATTAAAATTGTACACAATGCATCACGCGAATAAGTTTTTAATGCATCTTCACGCCTCGGAGAACTTTACGTTTTCTCTTCGTGCAAGCTACGAAATCCCGCACGGGTTTTTACGGCTCCGCTGCTCGCGCTATTCTCAAGTACGCTCAGTACGAGTTTTCTCTCTCATCGAAATAACTCTCAGCCTCTCCTCTCTCATCTTTCACGCTCCTGTTTTAGCTCCGTTTCTAGCGTGAAAAATCGTAGCTTTCGAGTGATGGAGCTTTTTTGGTAAGTGGCAAAGAGGCAACTATTTGAACTGATCGTAAATTCTCATACATTTTTCTTTGAAAAAGCAACCAGTTAAGTGGTATTATGTACGTTTTAAAGTTCGACAAATATTCTTTAAAAATTATTCAGTATATTATCGAATAAATATTCTTTCGCGAAAAACGATAAAATATTTTTATTTTATTATTTAATATTTATTCATTATTGTTATATGCCGAAATAATATAAAAAAAGTTAGAAGTAATGTCTAAAATTGCATGTCATTAACGTTTCACTCACTGTACAACAAACTAATTACTTTAGTCCTACATATTTTTTTTTTATATTCCAGCATTTTTAATTATGCATCATGTGAAAGAGTATACATTCTGTATTTACATAATACGTGCGTCACAAAATTTATTTTCTAACGTACGCGTAACATGGCAAGTCATGCATATCACGTGATATACTAGAATATGTATACAACTACGAAGCACCTCGCTGCATATTATTTTGTGTGCAAATACGCTGTGGTTCGCGTATTTCAAGATACTCTAGGATTCTGTTTAATTAGCGGTAGTTTCACGTAAATATCGCAATGATTCCGTGTTGTCAGAACCTGACATGAATTTCACGATACTTGACTCGATGAAGAATAACCATCATGAGCCCCCATAAAATCCCCGAAATTTCTACTTTGTTCTCATGAAATATCCTCTACGCGACATGAAAGCGGAATAAGTAGTATGCTTCAGATTTTGCCAGCTTCATCGACATTATTATTTACTGCACAGTTCCGATAATATTTTACGGATCATTATAATTGTAGTGATATTCTGCGCATTATAACTTCCTCTCAATGTGATAAAACCGATAAGCGAGATCATTGAGAAACAATAAAATGTGGATAATCTTACAGTTAAAGCTTCGATCGAGTATAGGCGAAAATTGATCGTATTCGAATATTCGGATGTCTGCATCATATGAGGCCAATAAGATGGAGAGTGATGATGAGATGATGAGATCAGGACACCGGAACTGGGCAGTCCTGCGTGTGATAGCTTCTCACTTGATTGCATTCTAATCGATTCATCGAAGCGATTCACCCACTGGCACTGCGAGGTGCATTGAAACATGCAATTAGGAGTGCAAACGCACTTGGGAATGTTGATGATGAAATTTTGTTTATTTTTAATTTTCTATAAGATGAACAAAAACGAGTATTTATGAGCAAATTGTTGACAATCAAATGACCTATTAATTTTGCAAAAATTCGAATTTCAGGGTACCAAATTCACAGACTTCCCAAAAGTATTGCTCAAAACGAAATGCAACACATGCATTAATATATTTTTCTCTTTAACGCGTTATAAACTGTTTGAGTGGCGACATAATTTTAATTTCGAACCTTGATTTGAAATAAGAATCAGATCAAATCCTGTTGTTTTACGTTACGCTCTGTTTAACACAGACTGAAAGGGCTAACACGGACAATACTTATAAATCTTGTGAAAATAAGATAAACTCTGTTTTCGATCGAAGCAACGTCACTCCATTTATGAAATCACTTGAACGGATTTCCAATATAGAGCAATAGCTTTTAGATCGTTTTAACACTTTCATGCCCTCATGCTTTCATCTTCAAACATATTCGACTACGACTTTACCATCCCCTTTTCTTTATCGCAACGCTTCGTCACCAAATCTAACACTTCTTCTCGAGCACTTTTACGAGCGTCAAGACCGCAAAGGATTTCTTCTTGCTCACCGAGAAAAACGCAATGGTCAGCACTTCGATTCGTTGTTATCGTTGCTCTTTTGATGGGTATGTATCCCATTCGAATCGTATACAAGTCCATGAAAATGGTTGTTTTTCCGCAATGCGCAAACTCGCGAAAAAATGATTATTTGCAGCGTTTTCTACTCTTCTCGATACATTTTTAAAGATATTTGAAAAATGCTAGAGCAAGACGATTATTGCTCAATATTATTTATATAAATTATCGTTATTAATTTATTCTCAATATGTGAGGAATGTACATAGTGACTAACATTTATGCGCATAAATCTAGAAATGCATCAATTTTCTTCCAATTTTGGTTGAAAAAGCGTAAAATGCTGATTAATCTTATTTGTAAAAATAAATTAAAAGATAACGAAATGACGGTAATTCTTGAGCTGTTGTTATTTCCATGCAATATTTAATTTATTGAAATAAAAAAGGAGTTTTCATTAGGGGAAAAAAGTTAAGAAAAATTTCGAATGATAGATCGCTTCATTGAAAAGGATAGAAAAAATTAATGTTTCGTACGAAAATTATTGGAATTGCTAAAAGTGTATGCACGATTGTGCGCGATTTGACTGAGAATTATTAGTTTCTGGACATATAATTCTATAAAATTACTCCCAACTTGTACCTATTCCAATAATTTCATTGTACTGGAAATACATATACATGATTGCAAATTATGTAACGACGCATACAGTTATAATCGATAACGTTCCGATGGAAATGTGCGATTGTTGCCAATTACTGTTTGTCCGATAATTAACCCCACATATAATTTCACCTAACGCATTCCAACATCGTGTGACCAACGACACTTTTGTGACGGCTTTAATTATAGCGATGGTTATAATGCCGTTCATATCCACGAGCAAGTTCGTGATTCGATAGTCATATATGCATACCGAGAGAGAAAGAGAAATAGAGTAGACAGCATTGAAAATAATGCTAGATACCAGAATCGAATTGTTTTGCGTGAGATAATTTTCTTTCTAACTTTTCATGACTACTCTCTATACATTATAGAATTTTTCATTATTAATATTTCACAATATCTACTCTAGCTGATAAATAATATTAGAAAAGTAAATTCACACATATACTTATTCATCATAACATCATAGAATCTTTTAGAGATTTTAACACGAAAATAGTATTGATTTTTTTCAGAGACATTAACAAACGATCCTGGTATTCCGTTAGTCACAAAACCATTATATAAATGACAGTTTCGATTAATGGCATGACGTCAAAGCCCGATGAACGAATTTTTCGCTTTTTGCCATCGTATGAGGGTGCCCACGTATACATTCTCAACCCTACTAATAAGAATTCCCGGGTCATTCCGTTATGATGAATTTTTTCCCTGACTTGGCAAAAGAGTTCCACGACGAAGGAAGTATGGAAGTGGGTGAAAAGGGCACGCGACAAAAGGGAAAATCGAGTTTCGCGAAAAATCGACAATTCGCCTCGCAAAAACGCGGTATGTAATCTCGTTGCATGTGTCAACTAGGTCGTCTGTGATTGACGGATTTGAATCACCGTTGAAAGTAGCGCCATTATTCCGCGGCACGTATCTCCCCGTTCTCGTTGCCTCCCGCCCTTTGTGCGCCATCGTGCTTTTACCTTCCCAATATATTTGCCATTTACACGAATGTATCTACCGCAAAATACTCTATTCTCTTCTGAGTTATCTCGTTATTGTTTGACATGACAGTGATTGTACTTTTCTTTCCTGGTTTTTGCTTGTATGTACTATATATGTATAGGTTTTTAAAGATTTTTTAAAAATACGTATAATATTTAAGACTTTGCAAAATGATCAGTCACAGAAAGAAATACAGTGGGAAAAAAAATCGTTACAAGTTTCTTTCGATCTCAACTTATAAAATACTTAATTCGATAAAGTAAATGTTACTTTCTATAGAAAATAACATTTAAGTTTCAAAAACAAAGAGCTAAATGTCCTATATTTGATTAAAATTGTCGTTTGTTGATATCGTCATGATATTAATATTTTTATTTACAAAAAAGCAATTTGCTTTTGGACACGTAATTAAAAACTTAAAAAATAAAAATCTTAATTTTCATGGAAACTAAGATTATCGTGCATTTCTCTCACGCAGCCTTCGTTTGCCCTCGAGTATTGCGGAATACGATAGCGGGTCGGTATGTAAATATATATCGTCGAAGTGGCTTCACAGTAATAATCCAATCAACATGCGTAGAGCGAACACACGATCAAGCGGCAACGTTGGAATATTTGCAAATTTGCACATCGCGCGATGTCTGTGCATCTCATTCGCGGTAACGTAATGCGCGCTCGGCAATGGTAACGCAAGATCTCAATTTACGGAGATTGGAAAGCCGGCAGAGGAAGAAAGTCACGGAAAACGCGGGGGTATGGACGGGCGGGAGATGCGAAAGGCGTCCAAACGAAAAGCAGCTCGGGATTTAAATTGCATTTCGCAGACGTCGCCACGATGGGCCCGGGTCGCGCATCATATTTATCTAGCTCGACAACAACAACGTCGACGACGACGTCTCTGCCAGACCGGGGGACTTAGGTAAATTCTGTGTATCGCGAATCCACAGGCCCGGTGACGCGCCCGTACGCGGGAAATCGGAGGTAGATTGGTAATTGAAATGGTGGTGAGGAAAAGCGACCTCGCTCTCCTTCGTCTTTGGCGGAAACGTCGATGGTTTCCAAGTTCGAAGGCGGATCAACGTGCACCGAATAGATGTCGCGACGTCTTCACGATGTTATTCATTCGCGCCGCTGTCTCTCGACAGGAGAGCGACAAGACGGGTAGCACGACGATTGTGCGAAGGGCGGAAAATGAAAAACGATAATGCGGATGCCGCGAGGAGCGGCAGTTACATAATAGCATTACGTGGTGCTGTACATTGAGAAAGCGGATATCGCCGTAACGAACGCATCATAAAGCTGACATAATTAGAGCGTCCTCTCTAATAAACGACATAAAAACGTTTTCTTGATACGCGCGGCTGAATCTTTTGTATAAGTTAATGAAAATTAAGTAGTAAGGATACGTATTGCATCATTATTAAATGATATTGCGAGACATTGTAATATTACTTTTATATTTATAAGATGTCTAAAGATTATATTAATTAATAAATTAATTACTAATTAATAAACTCACATGAACAATACATGTTTATAAAATCTTAAAAATTCTTGGTCCTAGACTAACGATATGTTAATATTTTATTATATGGTAATATTTAATTTACTTTTAACTTTCTATTTATTCTAATTATATCTCTAAGAAATATTAAGAATCATATTTCATGTTCTTTTTTATAAAATAAAATTTGAAATGTAAATATAGCAAATTTACGAGACTAGTTATCGTAAAGCGAAATGACATGCATGAGATTAAATGAAAACGTAGATCACATTAGCAACTTCAAAGAAACGTTGACGAGAGGTATCCCCTCAAAGACTTACATTGCGAAAGCGACCATACAACTATTAGACGACAATTTCGCTCGCTCCTTTATCAGCGCACATCTCAGAAAAACTATTTCACTTCTTACTATTATTCTCTATTAGTTTCGCTTGATTACTCGGTCGGTCCACCTTATTATTACAATAATAAAGATAGTGCCTAGTAATAAATGTAGTATTCTAAAGACATGAGATAAATACTGTTGAGAAAAATAAGATCGATGTATACACATATCCACATGACAATCGTCAGGAGAGACGAGCGCAGGAATGCGTGGTATGTTCAAGCCAATTCTCGGTTCTTCTGAGGAATACCGCAATTCCCTACGCCATTCCTAAGTTATGATACCTGTAATACGGCTGGTATTTCATTGTTGCCATCTACAAAACGACCGTTCTATAGCTAGGTACGCGTGCAGAGCTAGAAATCGTAGAGCTGCAAATATCTCCTCGGGCGAACTTCACTCAACGATCTCGGGTCACTCGGCTTTCGTTGGAAATCGTATCATTTATTTTTTAAAAAGAGGAACAAAGAGAGGTGATTTCTTTGAAACTATGCGAGCAGAAAGGATTTCTCTTTTCGAACACGACTAGTACTTTTTCCATGCACAGCACTTGACACGATACGCATGGCAGACGCGCGATAAAGAATAGCAATGAACGAAACAAGAATTTATATCATAGACTAACTTTTTAAAAAAATAGATGTAACTTTGTTTGGAATAAATGGCACAAATGAGAAGAAAAAAAAAACCATTTAAAAATTCGCTGTAACAGGTAGTTCTAGGATAGATTTTTTTTTAAGCATTAAGGTTTCACTAATTATTTAGTCATGTCACTTTATATTAAGAAAATTGTGATAGATAATAATTACGAAATTGCAGCAGTAAAAAATGTAAAAGAGATGTAACCATTATTAAAGTGAAATAGATGATATAAAGCATTTAGCGCTCTGTAGGATGCTGTATCACTGTTTACAAGTAGTAGAAGCCGCCACTAAGCAGCCACCGACTTTCCGTTACCAATGCCTCACGACATTTTCCCTGGCTTTGCTCCGTCATCTGCATATATTTAGAGAGACGTCGTGTTTCTTCAACCAAGAAAATCGAACTTCCAGTTTTCCTGTCTGTTGTCTGTTCGTTTTTATTTCTAAAGCTATCGTGACGTCTTTATTTTTTTTAAGGAATTTAAGGAAAATTAGATTACGAGTTCGCGAATAAATTATCCCAATGTGATTTCAAAAATTGTTTGAATTATTGTACTTTTTAAGATAAAATTAATTAGTATCGCGTATGAGATATAATATTACAATTTATTGTAATATAGATATAACTGCGATAATTTATTGATGAAATATTCGAGAATTTGATACTCTGAAATACAGTAGCAATTTATTACACAAAGAATAATATTAGCAATGCATTCTCGTTGATGCCGACTTTCTCTCCCGTATTTTGGCACGATGTTAGCTGCAAGCATTTTTCTTTTCCGCCACAGTTTTTACCACAAACTACGCAATATTTTTCCCCAAGCTTCTGGATATTTTATCGACCTTCGAGAAAATATTGTTTCAGCTTATTGCTAATATTCGCTTCTCATAGTCTCGCACATAAACTACAGCTAGAGAGCAGCAAACAATCATATATAATAGCACAATTTAGTACACAATATTAGTAATTAGATCATTTGTTGTATTTGCGAGAACAATTCATAACATGAGAACCGATAATAAATTCTCTAGTCTATAGACTGCAGCTATCAAATAATTTCTACAGAAATATAAATATTTTAAGAATATTATTTATAATTATTATGTAAGAATAATAATGTTTTTTTTTTATTTGAAGTTGTAATTATAAAGGAGTCGGGTCAATAAGGCGGGTTTTTGGGCCTACCACCGATTGGTCTCAAAGTGTGTGGTTTTATTCTTCTATCCAAAGGCTCATATCGCCCTGAAATGGTTTCTCTAAAAAACGATTTGATTCAGAGATATAACCATTTTTAAGTTTCCATTTTACAGGGAATTTTGTACTTTAAGGCAAATCAAGATGCGTTTCATACTCTAAATATTGTTCGCGCAAGATCAAACTTTTCTAAAAACTGCACATATATGTGCACTATAATATATGTCAGAGCCATTTTTTTTCGTGAGGTACTTGACCTTCAAAAAGAGGCTTATTTTTATAATTTCTTTTACATTAACGCTAAAATATACAGAGTGTCCAATAATTACACAAGCACACCAAAAAAGAAAAGTTGGATGTTCGCTAGACTACACCACCAAACCTATATGTTTTTGGCATCGCTGAATCCGAATCCGTTGTCCGTTTTACCCCATCACGTCAGGTTTCGTCCCTAACCTCAAAAAATACCTCAGAATCGCTAAAATAGCGTTTTTAAAGCTGAACAGTGAACACTGGCGATTGAAATCTGTAAACAATAGACTACTTATGTTTTTGGAGATAATAAATTTGAATTTTGAAGTCGAATCAATTTTAATAGGTTAAAATTCCTTTTTAACTCTAAATATATCACAATT
>VBVR01004656.1:0-13906 GCA_011638315.1 Tetramorium parvispinum | reverse complement strand
GAATTATGACACGGCAAATTAGTGCCCGAGTGCCTCTGCGGCTAATTAATGCCTTGATTGATTAATATTTTCTAAAGTGTGATTAATTACTTTCTTTTCCCGGGAATGCTCGAATGTCTCGGGCTGTTAATTCCTTTGTTCTGCCTTTTCTGTGCCGCCGTTATTCCGAGACATAGTGAAGCTACCTGACAGGCATCGGCGAGTATTTTTGTCGTGAGCTGGCGGAAGTGATTATCGCTAGACCTGCACACTCGATTGAACAAAGACGTAATAGGAGTGGCTCTCTCGGCTAGAACGGTACGTTGATCCGCAGATCCGTCTCGCGGAATGGGGAGAGGGCACGAAGCCTCCGATGAAATATTACCGGTGACTAAGGGCGTTTAAGGGGGTGAGCAAACGAATTTACGGTTCGCCGTTAAATCCCGTGAAGAATATGTCTGTCCGTGGGAAAGTCTGGGCTTGGGGCTTGCACGTTAAGGTGTGTGTTTCGCGAGAGCGACGCGATGAGTCCGCATATTGTCGGCTTCAAGTTCCATTTCGTAAAATATTTCTATCCTGCGTCACGGAGCGAGTGAACGTTGCAACGACGACGTGCTCATCCCAATAAAGCGTTACGAAAATTGTACACCCTGCATGGCACAAGTGTGTAATGCGCGCGCGCGCGCGTGTGTGTGTGTGTGTTCAGCAAGTTCCACTTCCATTTTCGCAGATTCGCAAACGAGAAATGTCAGCGCACTTATTCGCGTGTACCACGAAATTTCGTACGCGAAGCGTTCCATAGCGCTCGGTTACGCTTTGTTGATTTTATACTTCGTTAGAATTCCCCACGTCGTCGCTTTTGTCGGCAGTTTCATTATCTAATGGCGTATGTATCTTTATTTCAAGAGTAAAACGGAATTATTTCCAAAAACATAAAATCTAACACTTTGTTAAAATAACCACCATTTCATTATCTCAGAGAGAGAGAGAGAGAGATACGCTTTGTAAAAACGTCAGTGTTGCAGACTCAATATTTACGAACTTGCAACGTTTTATTATCGCTGCGATAATAAAGAGAAAAAAAAAGAGAAAAAGGAAAAATCTCAAACGCAAGAAGAGAAATAGAAAACTATTAAAGAGCTGTGAGAACTTTTTGCTCCTACTCGCGCGTACACATTCACCCGTATTAATATCATCATGCATAAACGTAACTCGCACGAACAAAAGCCCTTTCGGAACTTTCCTGCCGCAAACGCCAATATTTCCTAGAATTACATAATTACGCAGGGTCTCTTTTACACAAATTTATCTCCTCTAGATAATTCAGAAAGAAAAGAAATTCGAATTGAGATTCGAGTCGAGGATAAGCAATCCGGTAACATTTTACCGAGCTCATAAGAATGAAATCTGATTAATTATATCTAATGACCGTGTATAGCGTGCAAAAACAGGATATCCGAGTCTATAAAATTTATCCCTAATTTTATAGACACGGAATTGAGAGAGGAAATGGAATTACGGAAGGTAACCAACTACGCGACTTTTGTATACGAACATATTTTGAGGTGCCCTGCCTTTATTTTTAATATCGCTGAGGGAAATAGCTGTAGAAGATCGCGATAATTATGCCGCGCGAATGGAAATTTATTCGATATTTATGAGTACAAGACACAACACTCCATTATTTACAACACCTTGAGTGAATCCGCTTATTGGCAATCGATTATTTAAATCTGCGTGGGATAATATAAAATCGTCCGTTACTCTCAAACACCCAGCTTGCTCGCTTACTGTCCGTTATGAATATTCTAATCGACAAGTCCGTAAAAGTACGGCGATAGTTTCGCTGTTACTCCACTTTAATTTGATTTCTCTTCGCCAGAACAATTGTTTTTCTGTGATTTGCTATCGTATTAATGTTTCAGCGTGTTTAGACTATTTAATATCTTTTCCTTAAAGTACTCTCGAAAAACATTTATCTAGTTTTGGAATGTCGCATATAAAATTAAATTACATCGATATGGCTTAATCAACGATATCAACGATTTCACATCGACAAATTCTTACCGCATTCAGAGTTTCGTAAAGCGAGATTTTGGGAAAGTCTCAGAGAGATTTTGAGAATCTCGTTATCATAACGTCAGCTTTCTCAGCAAGCCTGATATTTTAAACCGGTGATTCCGAATTGCGCCTTCTTCCTGAAAGCGACAGCCGCAGCTTTTTGTCGGCCTTACCACTTGGCAGTGTTCTCATGCGCGCATAACGGACGGGGTTGAGCTTGCATTTTGCGTCCGCGGATACAATTTAAATTGCGGTAATTTAGAGCGGAATGGTGCACTAACTTCGTGTAATCATCGAGACGTATTCCTTACTGCGAAATGAAATATCTGCCGTTCGCTATCGTCGCTTGAAATACTTTTGAATTTATTACGAACGAAGTAATGAAAAACACAATTTATGACCAGTAACAATTCGATTAAGAGAAATTTGGCACAGACATTCGAGTTCAAGCTGCTCTCTATCAAAATTGAACATTATAATGAAAGTTCTTTGATAAAGTAGATAAAAGGCATAATAGGAATAATAATATTTTAATATTTTAACGTGGTAACACAACGAGAGAAAATTCACTCATGTGTATTAAATAATTCAGCATTCACAAATCTATTCATTTTAATATATGTATTTTCAATTTGAGGATATTGCGGTTTAAATTATTCGCAGTTATTTATTAAATATCCACCGATGGAAAGAAACAGCAAATAAAACATTGTCCAGAGCTTCGAGTTAAGTGCACGACCACCGTTTTGTATATACCGTTTTGTATATTATAACAGTATTCTTCGGGACATTATGGCGTTAGCTGCGCAGATTGCTTTTCGCAAACGATACATAATGGAAAGCGTCGAGCTTTAGCCACGAGTCTAGCGAGTTTTAAAACAATGCAAAAAATTCTATAAAGGATATATTTGAAAGAAAATATAATGTTAATAAGGGCACGCTATGAATAATTAAATTATCATTTTAACGCTGTAAAAATGAAAGAAAAATAGGAAAAATATTTTTTTGTCGCGACTGTTATTTTTAATATAATAATATTAACCGTATTCGCGTTTGAAACTACATGGTTTGATAAAATTTGCATTCAAACCGAGGCACGAAAATAGGATGTTTTTTTAAATCCAAATTTCATTAAAATACCTTTTTAACTGCACACGATATCACGATGAGAATTGAGTATGATAACGAGTCTCTCTGCGGATAATCTCGTTTTACTTAACTCAGTTTCCACGATATATATATAATCTTTAAAACTAATCTGGAGGGTGATGCTGCCCGGGCGCTATCGAGTTATCTTCACGTGTAAGAAATATCGGTTATTATCGATCGGAGATAAAGCTGACGCTATCGCGCATGCACGGAAAATTACGGGGTGTAATTTTGATGAGATATTAAAGACGACTACCCTCTCATCGGGAGAGAAAGAGGCCGACAGCGCGATCGTAAGCGTACATCTTCGTGACGAACGGGAGACGCGCGCCGCCGCTGCCGCCGCCGTTCCAGATACTTTCGGATTCAATACCTTCCCTCGGAGTAGGCAAAGGGATCGATGAGCCGAACATTTTAATTTTGGCGAGAATCATATTCACGACCGCGGAGGCCGAGGATGGGAACGATTCTCGGCGGCGGTTGGCAAGCGCGGTGCGAGGAAGAGAAGCCGCGGTGGAAAATGCGGACGACGCCGGATGAGAGGCTACAATTCCATTTGTCCCATTTCAAAGTGAAATAGCTTATAATGTCGAAATAAAACGTTCCCGAACCGCCCGGTTCTTCGGGAGCGTCTGAAGAACCCGCTCGGTAAGAGCCCGGGTTAGGAAGATATTCCAGACCGAAGATGGGCACGGGATATGGAAATCTCCCGGCGATGGTTGGCCCGGTTCTCCCGGGCTATGATAATCCGATCTCAGAATCGCATACTCCACTCGCGTTTTTTATCCGGCAATGAGAAGTTATCTGTCGCGCGGTAGGTACGTATATGTATTTAAGCGGACCCATTTTTGCCCCGCGATCCATAGTGGCGAATTATCCTCTAACACGGAAATTTTCTTCCGTCACGCAATATCTCGAATTTTACGAAGAGATTCGTATGTAAACGAGAAAAAAAAAGCGATACAAAGCACCGGGCTGTAAGCAGTAAATTTCGAACAATTTTCCGCGGAGCTCGAGCTGCATTCGCCACCCTTCGTATCATTTGTAGGATTAAGATTTAAGCAGTTTTACGTACTTCCACCCCCGTTATTAGCTACGCAAATAGGGTGTCTTTGTGTCGCGCTACCGCGCATTTTGCTGCATCGATGCTCATGCGGAGGAAGCATTAAGTGTGGAAAAGCTGCCTGCTTTTGTAAGAGAGTAAAACGCGTCGCGCGCGACGCGCCAGCAGCCTGGCCGAAAGACGCGACGGGCGTAATGAAATTTCCCGGCAAACGAGCGGCGCCAAACTCCACGCAGTAACGCCGTTGTTACGCTCCTCCTTTCGAACTTTCCGCATTTGTTAGCGCACGGGCGAAGTGATTCACAGTATCTGCCGGCATAAAGAGACGCCGCGAACTTTCTCCCCGCGTCGCACCCACCACCGCTCTCGTTGTCCCGAGGAACTCCCCAGCGCGAATTCGGCGGAAGGGTAGGAAAGCGCGTCCAGCAAGCTGCATCCGGAAGTGGCCTCGAGTCCCGCCCCGGATTGCGCTAAAGCCGGAAGTGGAATAAAGACAGTTTCGGCCCGGCAGAAAGTCTAAGTTTCAGCGCGACGAGACGCGATTCGTGAGACTTTTTCCCGATCGAGCTCGGCACGGAGGGCGGGAGGGAAGAGATACGAGAGGATCGCCGGTGAGGGATAACGATCCCCTGCGAAAACGTGACGTTAATGGAAGAACGAGCCCGATCGATCGCGCCGGCTCGATACCGAGCGATCAGTGATTCCAGTGGAAAGGACGACCCTTTAATCCGTTTCGCCCGGTTAAGAATAATTTCCTACTTCTGAACTGTCGGAATAAAATGGCGACACCTTTCCGTGACTACTTCTCTCGTCTCTAGAGCTGATTATGATAAATGAGTTAATAGAAGATCACGTTTGTCGACCTAATTTCAGAATAATCGAGCAGGTCGCGTGGGAGGGATCACGTCCAGGATAAAAGGATCTTGCACGTGATCGCTTTAAATATATATGACCAACTTCTGCGGCATAACTTTTACTCGGCAAGTGTCGTAACCAAATAGTTTTATAAACTCTTACATAAGCCAGTTTGAAGGCAACGTTAAAATCGATCTCCTGAAAAATTAGACTAGTTGCGTTTTTACTACGTTCATGCATTATATCTATTGTATAATATCCGAGACACGATTCCCTACCAGCTATCAATTTTCCATGGAGAAATGGAAGAAGGTACGCTCTGCGCTGCTGGAACCTCAATTTTACCGGTGGGAAAGGAGATACGTGCGCCGTTTCCGCTCAAAAATATTTTACTGAAGGAGAAAGAGACTGGAAGAGGCAGCAGCGACGGAGAGGAGGCGGACGAGAAAGGACGCACTTCTTTGGACGCGTACATCCTTGTGTCCAACTCCCAACGTACAGAAGCCATCCCCTCGCCGTTCTCAGCCAGCCCCTGAGCAGCGTAAAGCTCCCTCTAAGCCAGTTTCTCGTGTTTCACAATCCCGAGTGAAACAATTGAGTGCATTCGCGCCGTCCCTGGAGAGAGAAAAGGCAAGTGGGCACCAGCCCAGATAGAAACGTACGGGCCCTGCAAATCCACCGAGGGGCAGGATAGAGCGTTCTCGTTCAAAGCGGACAGAACGACGGTTTACCTCCCCGGTGCGTTTGAATGGAGCCGACCGAGCGCGACCCTTCTCTTCTTTTCTGCATCTCTACGACCGCGTCCCGAATGCGCTTGAACGTCTCTTATATCAACGAGTCGGTGATGACCGAGCCTGAGCAGATATTCAAGAATCCAAGAGAAATCTGAGACGTTATGTATCTACGACTTGTGCATGTGTCTTTTAAGAGAAAACATTCTACATATCGAAGAAGAAATAAATTTTGTAATAACTTTCTGATTATACATGATATTCTTTTTTTTAGTACGTAAGACAATTTTATTTACAAATCCATTAATATTTTCACCGGTTTTAACGAAATATGCTTAAAAATATATGCTTCGCATTTATCAAAATATTGTATAGATTTTTGTATATATTTTTTTGTTTGAAATTATAGGACCAAAAAATATATATATCTTTTTCAACAATTTCAAAATGTTAATGGAAAAGAATTTTTTACACGCACGAAGAATAAAATGAAAAAAATGCCAATTTCATAAAACATTATAATTACACAGTATCTTTATATTAATTTATGCAAAATTGTTCAAGAATTTTCTTTGTCACGTCCCCTTTGTCACGACGTTTATAAAACTAAAAACTTAAAAGCAATCTTCATTTTCAACCATACAAAAGAAGGGTGAGATCGAAACAACGTCCCGGCGTTAATCGGGCTGAAACGTAAACCGAAAGTTCCGCCAGTAATCATCGTAGGAGCCGGCGGACGGCTCCGGAGGCTGCGTCTCGCGCTCGTTATTTCAAGATGGTGCCGTTCTCAGTGCCGTCATGGGGAAGTCGGTGGAATCCCGGCCAGACGGTCAAACGGTCTCGCCTGCGCTGGCCGTACCGCTGAAATATCCGCGCGGGCGGAAGTTATAAATCACTCGGCGGCGGCGGCGGCGACCCAGAAACAGAAGCGGCAAGGGGATTCCGTCGCCCATTCCGTTACTCGAGGTCGCGATGTAATTTCATTTTATCTAGCAGTCGGCTATCTAACCGAAATTCTTCCGTCGCCTATCAGTACAAACACACACATACGGTCGCCGGTTACACAATAGTAATCGCGGGGGTTGCTCTCCTCTCTCTCTTTCTCTCTCTCTCTTTCTTTCATACTTACACGTACGCGCGGATAACGCGGGGGCGAAACGACCGACACGTTCCGCCCCGACTATTTCGCCCGTCTTCTTATTCGCTTCGCTGCGTTCCTCGGGCGTACATACGTAGTACAAGCGGGACGAAATACGGGCGTGGATACGCGGGTGTACGTTTGACGGAGCGAAGTTGATGTCGAGAACGGCGGATGGAAGAAGGTAAAAAAAAGGGGAGGAAACCCGCATGCGAATGCGTGCTTGAATGATGTCTTGCCGCTTCGATTTTAAGTATTAAGCTACGTCGACAGATTTTAGGAGGCAGTTCTTTCTGCTTGCTTTTGTTCTATTGTAGACATAAATGCCCGAGTGGAAAATCAAAGTGATCGGTGTCTATTGACTGTCTAATTATTAAGAGTTATAAATATATATCTAATTTCTATACCTATGCATTAGTTATGAGTTATAGATTGAATTATTTAAAATTTTATTTAGTTTTCATATTTGACTAGCAGAGTATGAGATTATAAATACTGTGATATTGTATATATTTTTTTTTGTTTGAAATTACATAGGACCAAAAATATAAATACCTTTTTCGACAATTTCAAAATGTCAATGGAAATGAATTATAATTATAATGATGCTCTTTTCTTAACTAGCTACATCATCACTTGGATGTAAAAGCATTACAATTCTAGACGGTGATAATGTAAAATATGAAACGCTTTATTTTTTTTTCTTTATTTAATAATAGCTAGCCAATAGTGACCTAATAAAGATATAATATGTAGCTAAATATGATATCATGGTTAACTGCAAATAACAATCTAGTCGTTAATTAAATATTTTAAAACATAATATATATGGAAAATCTGGCAAATGATATTATCATTACTAGCTAGATATATTCAATATAGTTTAGATTATCTAGTCATTAGCATTTGTCTCAGTTTTACTAGACAATTTTCCACACGGGTATATACTATTGCACTGATTATTATTATAGAAAGTAGCTTCGGATTACCGTCTCGCGGATTCAAAGATATAACAATAAAGCGAAGAATAAACGGGGCATTGATAGACGGAACGAGACAATTCCGCTGAGAGCAGTCCTGCCGCAAAAAAGCAATCCTGCGCGAATGAAGGAAATGCGCCGTGAATGTCTTGCATTCAAGTATAATCAGAGGTAATTCATTTACAAGCCGATTTAAATGGACAAAATGCTCTGCAAGGTGCAGAATTCCTAAAATGTCTTCGGGGCGACAGTTATCTTGATTCACAACAAAAGCGGCGGGGTAAAGCGAATCCGAAGCGGAAATCTCGGGGATAAATGCATAAAAATAGAAAAAAAAGGAAACAACAACACTACCGTGCCATTAAGATTTTCCCCGAGTGTCACGGTCTTCGTGATCCTCTTTGCTGAAAATCGCGGTAACGGGAGACAAAGACGCAAAAAGAAATTGCGCGGTTACCTTCAAGATGACGTCTCCTCATTTTCTATTTATTCTACTGGCTGGAAAAAGAAACCATTGACATTATTGATTTATTAAAGTAACAAGTCTTGTCGACAAGACGCGACTCTTATTAAAAATTTCCTGATAAAAGATTCAATAGCGTCACTTCATTTCATTTAATTTTCTCATTCCTATAAATATCCAAAACTATTTTTAAATGTAACTTTTCGATATAAATAGACGCCAACTCGAATAGATATCTTTAGTTTTTGCAAATATAAATAGCGTCATTTCAAGTAAAATTTAATATAACTAGTATAAATAGTAAAACTTTAATGGAAAGAAAAAGAGAAAGAGAGATAGCTTCATTAATTTTCTTATCCTTCGCATTTATTCCAAGCCTGATACTTTATCTATATAGTAAAAAAATTAATGTATAAAAAAAGACAGAAAGAGATAAGTACTTAAATAGCAGTAAAAAAAACAAATAAGTTTTTATATAATATTAAATGTTTCAAAAAAATCGGATGAAAAATCTCGGATGAAAAATCACGTTTCTAATCTAGTGCACCGTTATGTGACAAAAAAACGCGAAAGCTGTTGTTAAAATTGTTAAAAAATCGCAACATGAAACGTTTGGAACTCTTCAGCGGCAGCTCCAAGCTGATGCTGCTCTCTTGCAGCTTGGCATCGAACATGTTAAAAGTTCTAATTCGCACCTAGCGCAAACGGCCGATGTAGATAGTTTTGCAGCCCCGAGGCGAGCGTGTTAAAAGTTACTCTCTTACCGCTGCTACAGGAAGTCGATCATCGTTACACCACTAATATCCAGTTTCCGATAAATGACGAGCGACGTTCTCGCTCTCTCGCTCCTCGTTTTTCAATCTTCAACGTGAATGAAAGTAATTGCGGCTAACGCCAATTAATCTTGTCGATTTAACGAACGTCGATCATCCCTGTCAATACGTAAAAGGTAGCAACAGCGTGCTTCCGGTTTAAAGAACCGCGGCATCCTTAACAGCTCAAAGTAAACTCGACAATACTGCTAACAAATAAAAATTTCGAGTCAAAACCAAAACACTTCCAATCTAGAGATTATTATATAACCGACTGTTTTGCGTTTTTTGTAAAAGGATAAATTCGCTCGTGCACGACGGAAACAACATGCACGTATTTATAAATATAGTTCGAGCGAAAAGGAAGCGAAAGCACGTGAGATACGTATGTAACTCGCGTGCATATGTACGTCAGAGATAGGTACTCGGCTCTACTTTACTAGCGTAAAACAAACCTCGCGGAATTGCGAAACCAAGCAGCTCCATGTCATCTTTGAAACTGACTGCTTGCTACGTGCGACGAAAATTCATGCAGAGCGAGTACCTATAGCCGGCGCGTCTCTGGCGAATAAGCCAGCGAGGAGAACTCAGGCACGGTGAAACTTCCGGTCAGAAGTTACACCCGTCGCCGGGACTTGGAAACTTGCTCTCACCTTGAGAAGCAGAGAGAGAAAGAGCGAGAATTGAGAGGATGGGCAAAGTAAGAAAGGCAGATTACAGCCCGAGTAACGAAGTGGCCGCGGTTCGATAAATAGTTCATCATTAATACGGTTGTTTGATAAATTCGCGTCGGTTTTATCTACCTACAGCGAGAAGCCATGATAAACAGTTTTTATGAACTTGAATTCGATAGATGCTACTCGACAGCTTGAATTTGCAATTTAATTCCACCACGTCAAATAATTTTAGGATTTTCTTAATTTTCTCCGAAAAAGATAGTCTATTTTCGTTGCTAGAAATTACTTCAAGAACCTTATACCTTTGCGCAATTTCTACTTCTTATTAATTTTATCGTTTAATATTAACTCCTCAGTGCGCACTTTGGGAAATTAAACTTACTTATTAAAATAATTTTGCACATGCTACATAATTTTCGTGTTGCAACTTAGATATTAATATGAAAACTTTTTATATATTAATATCGAAACGTTAATGTTTCAAATTTTGTAAGCAAGTTTCGAGCAAGTTGAAATTTGAATGTAATGGGGCATACAAATGTAATGTCGTTAAAATGCAATTTCGAATATTCGATATGCAAATTTCTCTTATAAATTCTTTTTGTTCATTTTCAATGCCTCACGTATAGTACATATAGTACGTACAGTACATATTATTCTATTGAAAGTAGAATGAAGTCAAAGAATTGGTCAATTAATATAACTATTATAACACGTGTAGAACTATGTGCCTAATTATACATATTAAACTTATCTCATGAACAACTCAATTTAGCAACTCCGGGATGGTTTCTTAAGTACATAATACGGTATTGTGGTGTTCAAACTTCCGCCTGTGCTCTCTTCTAGCTCTAAATTGTGTGCAAGTTTCCTAAGTTAGCATTCTAATAATTTCTCTCGTGCTGGTAGCTTTGTGTATCTTGAAAATTTGTGATACACAATAAAGAGTAATAATGTCTGTTCGCATTGATGCTAATTATGAAGAAGACAGATGAATCGAGATAATAAAATATACAATCGAGATTATAAAATATAAAATAGCAAATTTTTGGTATCTTTTTTATATCGATTTTTATTCAATCATACTCGTGTACATGAAATTCTGATAACATTTCTTTTTATTCAACAATTACATGGAAACTTGTCGTACATTCATCTTCAACACACTTTTCTTAATTCTAAAATTTGTGTCGTTTAAAGTGTTTTTAACAAATAAACTGTAATTGTACAATATTTGCAACTCGCAATTAGTTTAATATATTTATATGATTTAAAAATACATCCAACATTCAGTAATATTGATATCACTAATATATCACTTTTATATTCATTTTTTAAGATTTAATGTGATTGTTAAAGTCCCTGATATAGTCTAAATTTTTTTTAGATATTTATGTTATCAAATTTTCTGTTCAACAAGAAATGTGTTCATCAAATAGAGTTTAAGAATTACATAACTCTTTTTTCTCTTCTATATATTATAAACATCTATTTTTATATCATTAAATCAGTAACTCGGAATTAAAGAATGATAATAATTATAAATATAAATATAGCTTTTGAGAACTTTTTTACTCCTCGTAATTTGGAAATTTTTTTTAAAAAATCTGATGCTTTAAAAAAGTTTTAGGTAGCATCCTCGAAGACTTTTATCGAAAAATACTGTGACAAATTGATTCCGATTGAAAAAAAAAGTTATCAATTTTCGAATAACGAAAATGTGGAGTTACTAAGTTTCATAAACAATAACAACTCATACGTGTAAGTAATAGACTAATAAGCGAGCAATGAAACAAGTTTCTCAACAAACTTTAATCTCTTCCAGTATACTCCGAAACTCCTCGTCTCATTGATGAAAGGCTTGAAGTTTCATCGCCCGCTACCAGAGATATTTTCCAGAGAGCTTTCATTGCTCAGACATACTTTGCACTCATTTCAACCTTTACATCGTGAATAACTCGTCAATGAACTCGCATGATCTAAACTTTTAATAACAATATTGATAACATCTCTCTCAGCTCATGCCGTACAAACAAGTACAATTTCCCATAATTATTTTCATGTAATATATTAAAAAAATTTTTTTTAAATTGAGACAATATAAACAAATACATAAACTTAGAGA
Organism: Tetramorium parvispinum; assembly: GCA_011638315.1. Classification (NCBI taxonomy): domain Eukaryota; kingdom Metazoa; phylum Arthropoda; class Insecta; order Hymenoptera; family Formicidae; genus Tetramorium; species Tetramorium parvispinum. Next base: position 1,873 of record VBVR01004656.1, on the reverse strand, counting down.
ACTTTACGTCGTTACTCATTTGAACAACTTAATTATGCTACAATTCACTTACTTAAAATATTAAATAAGTGATTAGAATTATGTACAAAAATACAGTAATACATTGCATAATTATTATACCAAATTTATTATATAATATTATACAACAGTGGGGTATCCCTCACAAAATAAAAGCATTTTTATTTGCGTAACATTCATAATTTTCAATTAGTCTGTGCTCAATTTTGTATTAATATATCCCAAGAGAGCGAGATGAGTAGAAACTTCGTATAAACTGCACGGTTAAGATTGATTACATCCTCTCCATAGCACGCATAATTTTATAAGCTTACCTGCTTATTTACGCTCTCAGCAGCTCATCCCATGAAGTAAAGCAATTCAAAGCACTAAGTCACAATTAACGACATAATGAAAATACAAAATTTTCGATGATAATATTTATCGAATGTAAAATATATTTCTAAAACATCGAACGCTCTTTTAAATTTTATAAAAAAATTTGATTTCATACTCTTTTTAAACGAAAAGACAATCATTTGCTATTCTTTTATTTTCAAAGTTAGAAATTTATAATCTTAAATTAGATTTTTAATCTTAAAAAAAATCTTCAAAAAATTTTATTAAAATTAAGTGAAAAAGAAGATCCTTATTATCTATTTGCATCATTGAGACTTATAACATGTCAAAGTTCATTTTTAGTTCATTTTCAACAAATTTATATTCTTGCTCGTACTATTATTTGTAATTTTACTTTTATGTAATTACACTTTTATAATTATACTCTTTGCAATTTTATCCCATTATAATTTTAATATATATATATAATACTTACAATTATTAAGTATTCTCTCATAACTTTTAACATTAGTAGCATTTATTTCATAGTTCTGAGGCATTAATGATTAATCACAACACAACGACTTATAGTTTTATTCATATAAATATCACAAGAGATTAGTTTGCCGATATACGCGCGTTATATCTCGGATATTATGCTCAATATACCAATCGCTTATGATTAAATATATATCAACTCTGATTGATTATATAATAATGTCATCAAAAATATGTTACATACAGTCAAAAGTGATTCATTTTAACTTCCAAAATTTCTGTTGCGATATAAATCGCATATCACACTGTTTGCAAGTAAGAAAAGATTGACTTATTGAACACCTTGTGCGTATAATAATAGTGATAGAAAAGGTCAGTAGTTTATCGCAGGATAAAAGACACTTTTAGTGACGTTTAAATTCGGTAAATGTCGTCACTCGAGAACAAGCAACATTGGAAGACGATAGCGGTATAAAAAGAATTGTATAAGATAAGGTAGCTCGTTAGAAGAAACAATAGAATTGTCCGCAGAAGACAAGAGTCAACATTATTGTATATATATATATATATGTTCGAGAGTTCATTGGCAGATTCATTGAGATGATGTTTTTACTCGATAATAAGCGATGAAGTGGAAGACATTTAATGTGTGCAGAATAACAAGAAATGGATGTTAATATATGTTTTCCCGTAAAACTCGCGGGATAGCCATTTTATAGAAATATATATTATCGTTATTATATGGAAATATATATCTTGCTATTTAACATGTTCGCTGCTATTATTAAAATATATGCGAGATATTCAAACTCAAAACAAGCTTTCTAAAATATTAAATTTGAAACCTATATCAACATTAAACAAATATGTAAAATATATTATAATCCACAATTTAATTACATATTAAAAAATTAATAAAAAGTTTCACACAATATAAAAAAAATAGAAATAACAAATATAGAATATATACAGGGTGAATTTTAATGGTTGTTACAGCTTTTTACCATGAGAGCTGGAGTACACACACACACACACATTT
>VBVR01004655.1:0-13886 GCA_011638315.1 Tetramorium parvispinum | reverse complement strand
GGTACTATAATTATGTACCGTAATAGTACTGTAATTCTAATCTTGGCCCGTTGCTATCATCCCAGTATTCCAACAGTACTGCACCAGTACTGCACACAGTACCCCGCCAGTATTCAGTACCCAAAATCGGTACTGGCCCAGTATCTTACCGGTAATTATTTCCCACTTGGGAAGTTATAAAGTATTGAGTTCTATTATAATAATCAGAATTTCTGTTATAATAACCAGAATATTTGATCAATCCAAGATTTTCTGATTCGTCCGTTTTTAACCAGAATTTTTTTCAGTATAAGATATAAAAAAATAATGTGACTCTCTTTTTTTACAAGATATGTAAAAAATGTATTTTTTATCTTTCATAGAAAAATGTAAACCTTTTTATAGATCGCTCTTATTTTAGATCACTTTAACGGAATCCTTTTACCATTGTCGCTAATCGTGGAGTGAATAGTCGCTGTGTCGAGTGGAACACAATAAAGTCGCTGTCGGCTCGACGAGGACCTCCTAATGACTCGTGTAAATAGGCTTTTCCTGGTAAACGGAAGGTGGGATCACGCGAGAAGCGACATGCAACGGCGATCTCTTGTGCGGCCTCCGGTCACGTGTCGACGGAAACAAACTCGCCAGTGGGTGAGAGGGAAATTAAGATCAGGCAGGGAAATTGTGCGGCGAACGGAAATCTGACTGGTGGTGGGGAGGAAGCGGGGAAAGGGGGATTGTTTGCAATCCACCGAGGGGAAACCCTTTCCTTCGGAAAGCTGGAAACGAACGGCGAGAACCACCAGGTCGACACGAGTGAAACGACGACAGCCGACGCGTGACTTCGGCGCGTTTTCACGGAAGCTGTTGCGATATAAGAGAGAGAAAATGTTTCTCCGTTGTTACATTCGTAATGTCAAATTATACTCCATTCATGAGTCATTTTTAACCATTTCTCAAGTCGCTAAACTGCTTCTACTCAACCTAGATCGTTAATTTAATTAAAACAATGAAGTTAAATAACAACATGTTAACTTTACATTTTGTGTTAAAAGAATAATTTCGACACACATGGTAGTTAAAAATAATAAAATATTATTTCCTCTTGCTTAAAGGAACTAGTTTAAATTTGATCTTTTAATATTTAACAGTGTTAATATAAGTAATATAAAACAAAGTCTTTTTAAAGGCAGATTTTTTAAAATCTAATAACTGCTGTCCTCATCTAAAAATTTTTGTATTAACGGATTGAATTAACTGATTGAAGTCGGTACATGTGCTATCATATAAAACTATATCATATAAAAAATTTATAAATGCAGGATCCCAGTTAATTAAAATATTGAACGTCCGATCAAGCGATTGTCCATTTACGCGAAGTTCCGGTTAAGTTCTCGATTGGTTTTTGTCCTTCAAACTTTTTTCTCGAATAAACGGTTACCCTGATTAATCAACGATCCGAGTAAACAAAATTCATTATTTATCTCGATCAGCAACGCTTTTGTATGTTTTTTTTAACAATATAGTCACTATCCAGCGGAATAGCTTGTCGTTAATGAGGAAGAACAAATTAGGCGTGTCATGATGTGATAAAGAGCTGAGGCGTGACTTCAACGCGTTTCCCGTGGTGCCCGTTACGAAAGAGGGCGAGAAGTATCGTTCGAAAGGCAAGTCTTTGAGTCTAACGAGCGCGCGCTCGTGGTGTTTCTTTTAAGAACTTTTTCTCGGAAAAATTTAGAGAAGGAACTTCTTTAAATATAGTTCTTTTATAGGATCAGACAATTTATCCACACGCGTGACCGTTTTTCAGAAATACGGAAAAAGTGAACAGGAGCGAACAACTTGTGCTGCCTCATAAGCGCAACGAAGAGGGTGGCACGTGACTTCGACGCGATTTCCAGGAAGCCATTATGAAGTAGGACGCATTTTCCTGAAGTCGGATCTTTGACTGATTGTGAGTCTAATGCGGTGTTTCTCTTCAAGAATATTTCCTCGAAAATTTCTCGAGCAGAAATAAGTTCTTATAATTTTTCTCCTCATTTCCTTCAAGTTTAAAAGGACAATAATATTTTGTCTAAAAAAGTCGACATTTTAATTTAACAGTTCTTTTAAAGCGGAACAATTTAGATTACTCGATCTCTTTAAGATAAAACGGTCAACAGTGATCGAGATCAGCGTTAAGTCGAGTGCCTCATAAATGCGATAAGAGCTATGCAGAGACCGAAGTAATAAACGAAAACGGTCTTAATTCACGTTGGATGCTGGTGCAGGAGAAGAAAAAAAAAAAGGAACGATACCAGACCGGTCTGCGAGCAGAAATTCGCAAGCGCCAAGAACGAGTGGATAATCCCACGCGAGTTTCACAGTTCATTGATAACTGTCGTTAAAGACAGGCTCAGCCCACGTCCAGGCAACTCCCGTCTCAGCGGAGTATATCTTCCTCGGTATCCGTCGAGCAGGCCTGTCTACCGTAGTCGCTATCCTGCCACCTCCTTCCTTCTCTCTCGCGTCCTCCTCCTACCTTTTCCATGCCATTTTCAGCCGGTGCAACAGCGGTGCGGTTTGTCTACTCGCCGTCGCCAACGGCGGCCTCGAGAAGCATTCGCGCCCCGAGCGGATATCATTCTGTTTCTCCCCGCGCTATATCGTTATCGCGCCACCATTTGCGCTCTCAAAGCGAAAGGTATGAGAGGAAACGTCCTGGAGGCAGGCAGCTGCTGCAGGACGAACACCGTATCCGGCGCGCCTCGCGCAGGATTATCCTTGCGATCTAAATGCAGGAGTAAAGTATCCGTAGAAGATTTCTCAAGCCCCTTCAATTGCGGTCTGATAAAGCGAAAGCTAGAAAGCTAATTCGAAGAATTGCTATTTGATTTTATTCCATTCGTTTTGCTTGATTGGCATTACTCTCTCTCTTTCTCTCCAATCTTCTCATTTCAATGAATTGTCGGCGATTGTATAAAAAATTTATAACCGTGCTTCTTTTTTTTATGCTTTTGACGCTCGTAAAATATCTAATTGGAATTTATCGTAAGGTAGAGGGCAGAATTTCCAAATAGCAACCTGCGTTCACCGCCCACACGGAAATGCGAGTGAGTTGCACTTGTCGTGCATTGAGTTCGTAGATTCGTATTTCATACGTTACTGGCTGTTACAAACCGAGGCAGTCGAACGTGCCACGATCTGGTTATTCTAGTTAACATCACCGGTGCACGAAGCTCCTTTCGCCTATGTTGGTACGCGCGCTTGTATTTCTCATGTGTGTTCTCTGCGAATTCAAATATTCGCAACGGACTGACGGCGAATATAACTGTTCAGACACTATGGTTATGTTCCGTTTTCATAAACAATTAGCAATGCAAATCTCTCGATATAAATTAAGCATAGTTGTTAAGAGTTAAGCATAGTTGTTAACATTAAGCATAGGAATTAACTATAACTGTGTATAAAGAAATAGCATTCAGTTTGTTCTGAAGCATGAAAAAATGCTTGAATGAAATACGTTGAGGAATGCAAAATAGAAATTAAATCTAGTTTAATAAGAATGATCTTGAGGAGCATGAAATATACAGATACTTAAAAACAAAATGAACTTTTCTGAAAATATTTAATAAAAATGTTCTATTAAATTATGCATATTTCGTTTTTAATAAAAAAAAAAAATCAAATCTACATATTCTATATTTCTTTTAAATTTGTACGGAATATTGATGCAATGTGCTTTGCAAATTTTTATCTCGTGTGTATAGAAAATTTCTTAAATAAATCACGAATTAAAATATTTATATATTTAAAACTCTATTCGGATATATTCGAAAATTTCAGGATAGAAATAACATGTGATATACATATACATGTATTTCATATTCTATCTCTCTTTATTTCTTATTTTTTATTTACTTATCTTTCTATTACTCTGTTCTTTAATTAAACTCTAACTTAACTTCAGTATCACTGATTGTTTCGTAACGACTCGGATAGCCGCAGTCAGAAGAGAAGTGCTCGGTCTCGCAGATTTCTAACAAGTAAAAACGTGCACTAGCTATTCTCAGAAGTCGACGAAAGACGGAAGAGGAGTGCGAGGGTACGCAACCGAGGAAGAAAACTCGTGGATGTGCACAGACGCAAGGATGAAACGCGTCCGCTCTTCTTTGAGCCTAACCGCCCTAGACATTCCACCGAGATGACTTCATGGGACCCCACTGCGTGCGCGCGCGGGTGTGTTCCCATACACACATTCGCATTGCAAAGGAGACGGCATAAGAGTAGCGACGTCAGAAAGTGGACATTGTCCGGAATCGGTGGACATATAAGGATAGTTGCGGATCTTCGCGTCAGAAAAGGTAACCCCTTATAGGGCATTCGGCAGAGCGGGCTTCTTGTAAATCGCTTCGGGACGTGACGCGATGGTATGTTACCGTCGCAAGGGATGAGAAGGTGGAGATTGGGATGGTCTTGTGGAGGGTGGCAATATCTGCCGCGACGTTCGTGAGATGCTCGCCGAGACCCATCGCCTATCGATTGTTTTCCAGCCGAGAAATTTACATTCCCTGGAATTATTCGGTCGTAAATATATGGGAATATGCAATGTTCTTTTTGCGATTATTGACGAGTTCATTTAAAATGCATTGGTTGCTATACGTTCATATTGAAATTGAACAAGTTATTACAGCCCAAGTATGAAAATACGATTTATATGTTATTTACATAAGATTATACATTCATCAGATTTGTGCATTAATTTTATGCTTCTAATTTAAAAATTCACAAATTACACGATATTTCATTGTCGGTAAAAGAAGATGAAGAAAAAAATTGCAAAGAAGAAAAGAAAAGAATAAAAAGCAAAAGAATAATGGAATCTAATAAATCCAAATGTGGACAAGTAAATTTGAATCTCTCGTGTCACCTGCAAATATCTGCGTTTCAGTGCAGTCACCCATGTGACGTAGCTGATGCAGGGAAGAGCATTTGCGTTACGTTGACCCTGCCACGACGATGACGACAGCGTCGTATTTCTATCGTAGAAACGCACACGCGCGCACCGTGCCGAGACGATAACGACGACGGAGATGTGTCCGGATGTTCGTCCGTGAAGATTGCGTGGAGCAAAAAGTCCTCGCAGACCAGCCAGGAAACAAGAAGAGCTCGAGAAACTGCCAGCACCGACATGGAGCCGACTGTCTTCGACGCGCTCTAGTACCCCGAAATACATTGCCCGCGCAAGACCAGACCAAGTCTCGAGACATCCGGAGATGGTCCGGGACGAACGCGTTGGAAAATTTCGACTAAATAATAATTTCGCAATTTAATTTAAAATAAAGTTACTTAACTAAGGATTTAAAAATAAATGTTAAAGTTAAATCAAAATTAAATGAAAAAATAAAATATTGAAAAATTAAAATTTTGCATAGATAATAAAATATAGTGACTCAAAGAATCTGTCACGATTAAAAAATTTAATTAATTTAAAGAATGAGAAATGAAATAATTTCAATTTTCGAAATTCTCGATTTTTTACAATTTTTTAAAGAATTATTTTTATTTTTTGAAATAATTATATAATAGAATTAATAAAATTACTACTGAAATGAATCAGGATTTTCTTTATATAATTTACATTATACCAATTTTGAAGAAATAGGACATTTTTTTATGCAAAAGCAATCATTTTCGCTCTGGCGCTGCGTAGTGGACAAACTCAACGCCCTAATCGATTGTGCTCGTATTCATTTAATCGAATTGATGTCAGTGGCAGATGTTAAACCGCGACAGAGCCAGATACGCAGCGACGGCTGCGACGACGGCCATCCAGAAGAGCCGAACCAAGTGGCAGTCAGCTGATTTTGACAGATTCCGTTTCAGCGAATGTAGGGGCGTAAAAGGTCGGCCCCCACGATCGCAGCACAATGAACTGTCGCCTGAGCGTCATTGTCAATTCCGCGACACAGAGTCTCCCAATTCCAATCCTCGAAACCAGCGATGCGATGTAATTGTTCCGACAGAAAAATCAGGAAGGTAACACGAATATTTGTGGTTTTGTTAGCTTTTCGGCGCGCTGATAAAGAATTGACTGTTGCATCCGCGAAAAATCAAAGCGCCATGCATTGTGTGAAAAATGAAAGGCGCTTACACGAACGACCATGCGAGATGGATAATTTAACTATCGATTTGTATTCTTTATGGATGAACAAGCATTTCTTTTCAAAGAAATTTTCAAGAGATTCTGTAGTTCAACAGAATTTATACACGCTCTGTTCGAAACAAGATTATTTTTCCAATAATTGTTTTCAGTTATTTGAAAGAAGTATTCAATCTAATAAGCAACTACTTTATTTGTAATAATTTCGATTACTTCATTATTTGTTATGCGATTATACTTTTAAATCGCGATAAATAAGTATTAAAAAAGATTGATCTTTATCAGTCGGTTTGGTAAATTCATTTAGTTCATACATACATTTATAATTTAAAACAAATTGAAAAAATTACTAACAAGATAGCGTATCGTTATTAATAAATAGAATTAGTTAAATATGTAAATTGTTTCTTATATCAAGATTCTTCTCAAAGGAACGTATAAATTTATAGGCCGATCAGATATCTCGCGTTTGGAAAACCCTGATGTCTACATATACTTGCGTTTATAAATGCTCGATCGATAGGGAATCTCCATTGCTCTCGTATGCCTTTTCAGATCGCGGATATATTAATTCGAGAAGCCAGCTGTCTGTCCAATAAAATACCATTCAAATATGAGGTACGGAAATGTGATCGTCACAGGATGTAATAATGTGTTCGTGCGAATCCTTTAAAATCCTCTTTGCGGGCACTTAATTTGCATTTAAATGTAAAGTTAGAATCATAAAATTCGTAAATAAATGATGTTTATCGTGATCTTTCGAAAACATGCTTAATGGATACATTAAGTTTTATTTATCATATATACGAAATTTTAACTTCAACTTTTTTTTGTGTCTCTCTAATAATTAAACTAGTTTTGCAATTATTCGTACATCTTTTACAAGTTAGTTACAAGATAGCTTTTGATATAACTCTAGTTTACCTGAAGTTCTAGCTTATGCTAAGATTGAGTAATAATAGGGTAAACCGGGGTATGATGGCCATACCAGAAAAGATGCTACACCATGTAGATGGCCATCTTTTCTGGTATAGCCATCATACCCCGGTTTACCCTATATATTGATTCGCAAATGAAGTAATACGAAACATTATAGTAGCGAATGTAGAATCTACATTCGCTTGCAATTTAAGAATAGAGATAGACGTGTGATATGTCTATATACATATATGTAACATGTCTATATACATATAGTCTATACATATATAGGTTTAAAATATGTGCGATTTGAGAATAGAGTCAAATAACTCACCCTGTTGGGCTGTACGTGCCAGCTACGCCTTTTCCCATGTCTCTGTATGCCGTCCTCTGCAATGGTTAGGTCGGCCCTGCTGCCGACCAAACAACCCCCCGTATCGTATTGGCCAACCAGAAGCCTCAATCGATTTCCTGGACAGATGCCCTAGGGTAGAAAAAAAAATACAATAACGTAACAACAGCCCGACTCCGACGCTTCGCACGAATAAATTTTTAATCGCGCATGTTCTGTCAGTACATATTGAACGAAATTCAATAATATACATTCCTCGATTAGCTAAGAATCCTTTAATCCCAAACAGATAAACAGACAATTGTATTATTGTCCAGTATTTTTGTTCAATTATATATTCAACAAATTTATATATTCTTTTTATTTTTTATTTAATATTGTGAGAAAGAGATGGGAAAAGTGATTTTAGAAAAGTTAAGATATTAAGTATCGCTCGCCGACTATGTACGAGATACTAGTCTTTATTTTAATTATTATAAGTTTGAGCACGCAGGCCACGTCGATAATCGATTTAGTTCGGACAAGATGTTGCGATTCTTTGAAACGGGCCCTCATTTCTCTCTCCTCGTCCTCTTTTTACTCATTGTCAGTTACGTTTATAACTGTTTTCGAACAGCCTGCTGCCGAGGACAAGGATCGGTTTGTTGTTTCCACAATTTCTTTATTTAATAATATTGTGAAATAGAGTTATACCCGCATTCTTGACATCGCAAACATTCGCTTGACGAAAGAATATTATCGACGCTTTATGAAGCCTTACAAAACGAAGATTTTTAATTAAGTTAAAAAGTTGAAGTTTTTTTAATCGTGAGACATCAGACAAATAAATTCTAATTTTTTATTATTATTTAATTATTCTAAAATTATTTATTATTATTCTGTTGTATTTTTATTTAACTGCTTTTACTTTTTACATCCGCCTTCTTCTCTGAACAGCCGTAACTTTTCGGCCCACTCGCATGCATCGGGAAGGACCTTTGAGCGAGAGAAGGCCCCAATTAGGCGTCTGTAAATACGTTGTGAGTTTGTGTAATTTTCTGAGATCGAGACGAAAATAAACATTACACCCTCCGTTGCAACTCATGCCTTGAAGAACGGGCGTTGCCACCGAGTGATGCATGCCGCGTAACTCATTCGTTTATCTTGAGTACTACGAAGTTGAACTCATAAATCTCAAAAGGTACGCGTTTTCGGTAAAATGGCACTAACGTAGCTAACACGTTAAAATCTTCAGATTTAGTGATACTTCGAAACTTCATATTTCCTATAAATTTTTGTAGCAGAAAAAACCATAAAATTTGCGAGAAATATAAAAAGATTCTTTGCAAGTTTAATATATTGTCTATTTTTTATTTCGCAGATGATTCTTTGTCTATTTCTACGTTATATCTTATATATTGTCTATTTTTATTTCGCAATTCGTAATTGTGCAAAGTGAATTTCTATCAGTCTTTTCATAATTGAGCATATTGGCCTTCACGATATTTCCATCAAATGCAATCAAAGCAGAAGCGTTGATATAAGTGATATTGGTAAAATCAAGTTTAATTCTAATTAAACTTACACGATCGAGTGGTGAATTTCTCGCTAAAAAAGAATAAGAACCCAACAAATTCCAATCCACCAATATCGGTGGAAATATCCGTCGTAGACCCACAAACCGCTAGTTTGACCAATATCTCTAGTAATGGTTTATTCTGACGACGTCAGAAATTCCCAGTTTCCAATAAAGATCAGGAGACCATATCAGTCAATCATCCTCTCTACCCTCGTCGTATCGCCTTTACACAATTACTGCCGCACACATTTATCGAAACGGATCGGATATGTATGTCGGTGACAACAACGACGACGAGCAAAATGTTTCGACAAACAAAAATCATTTCAGGAAAAGTGGCTCGATAAGATCGACGTGTGTGGCGAGGAGATTGCTCAATTTGAGCCACGCTATGTCGAAAACACGAGAATGACATCGCGGAATTTTTAAAACATTAACTACGAATGAATCAATTAGCCAGCTTGAAAATTGAATTAATTATTAAATGAGGCGTTTACCATTTTTTTATTAGTTTCGAAGACAGTTGTGTGTTTTCTTTATCGTAAATTGCTGCTAAACGTTACATGTGTCTAGACGTTTTGTTTGTCTTTCTTTCTTTTTTCAAGATTTATCCAGTTAGTAATGCAAAAGTATTTACTGGTATCGCAGACATCCGAGACTGCTGCTACATCGAAGGTAATTGCAATGCATGATCGTTAGTCCCATTTCCGCGATAATAACGTTGCCTCGTCATAGCTCGAGAACCTCCGCTCTGGTGCATCGGCTCTTATGTATTATACAGATGTGCATAAGCAGTCTCGTGCACGCGAGGCACTTGTATGTAGAAGCCGCCGACAGCTTTGTTACCGCAAGAGATAAATTCGCTTTTTGAATGCACCATGAAGAACCGTTAAAATATAAAATTAAGAGAAACGCAATATTAAGAACTCAATACAATAATGTGAAAGATATTTTGCACAACGGAATATATGTTATTAAAAATAAATAGACACGTAATAAGCAATAATACAATAAAAATAAAATTCATAAAATGTCACAGATTTTTAATCTAAAAACGTATATGTTGGACTTTCCATTTGACAAACCGAGAAAATTATGAAATCAAAGCAGAATGAAGCAATTATTAAATTGGAACAGACAGCAGTAACACAATGGACTTTTATTACTTAACACAATTGGATATTTGGGTTAATAATAAATTCTCTGGCGTATTTTACACGCTTGCATGACAGCAACGAAACATTACTTTGATTACTTGTAATTTGGGAGAAATTTCTTTTGCTTTCTCGTTTCTATCTTTCTCATTGAGTGAGTATTGGCGATTCTTAATAATTGATAATCGCGTCCGTGCGCAGTCGTGTCTAGCGTTAGTCCGAAGACGGAGATCACGAGGCTAGATCATTGCAGTCGAGCGTCCTATTTTTGCGATAATAACGTGTCTCTCGAGAGCGACAGAGAGAGAAACAGAGAAAGGAAGACAGTCTCGTTATGGATCTGCACTTTATGCCTTATGCATTACAGAGACGCGTATAGATAGTACGAAGTACGTATGTGGAAGTACCCGACGCGTGCTCTTCGTTAATACGATGGATAAACTCCATTAGAACATAATGGAACGAGGACAGACGCGGCTGATGGAGACGCAAGCGGAATTCCGAAACATGAGGAAGTTCCTCATGTATTACACGTTCGCCTAATATGTGTTTTCGATTAACGGAAAATGTAATTGGATTGTAATCGGATTTAGAATTTCGATATTTACAAACGAGTCGAGGAATACGGAAATGAAATAAAACCGATGAGTCGAACATTTTTTTTAGAGAAGTAAAACTGATTATTTTTTTATATCTACTTAAGATGAATTCGTTCGATATCTCGATATAGAAGTTCGCGGAACCTGTATAGAAATTTTCTACGCTGTACGATGCAATTTGATGAGAATCTCGAGCTTCTGGGAAAAATCCGTAGATATAAATTTTACGCCTTTTAAAATAACTACCTGTCGACCTCGCAGAGCGCACAACCACCATCCCTCAAGACCAGCGGTGTTCTGCTCCAGTACGGTGAGGACGTCGCCTTTGCGAAAAGCCAGCTCGTCCGGCGCCTCGGCGATATTGTCGTACAGAGCTCGCGCTTTCACGCATTTCTGCTGCAATGCAAAAAAGAAAACGGTGAGCACAAAACGTACAAATGGGGTACAACAAAGGAAAATCATAGAAAAGGACAAGTGAGAAGAAATAAAGTGGAGGAGAGCGTTCTAGCGTTCGCAATACTAGTCTCTTATTATTAACGATTGTCAATAAATCGATATTCCTAATATCATCGTCGTCCCGTTCGTGCAAAACCGCGCGAGCGACAAGTTTCGCCGAGAGGGATCAATTTCCGCTAACGTCTCCAACTCCGTTCGCGGCGAACGAATTCAGCTCGTGGACACCCGGCGTGTCTCTGACTCGACACTTTTGACGGCGGCGGATGTGCGATACCGTATTGCGGGCAGATGGCACGTCGCCGTATCGGTGCCGCAGAAGCAATTGGTTTCATTCGAAAAGTCAACGAGCCGGTGGTTTCCACGCGCGCGCCAATTGGGCACGCAATAGCAGCAGCAGCAGCAGCAGCCTCCGCGCGCAGTGCGCCCTTTGGCCAATTTAAATCCATAAAATCCTAGCACCACATCCCACCCCTCCGCCCTCGTCCATCTGTCGCGTCTATTTCGAGAGACGGCGGCGATCGTCTGTCCGCCGTTGTACCGCCGCCGAGAGAGAGGAGAGACGTAATGATCATTTAAACGGCGATCCCGTCCCCGAAGTGCAGCGCGCGATAGATGTGTTTTACGAGGAAGCTGCGGCGAGATCTGTCCTCCCTCTCAAGCGAGCTCAATTGAAGCGCCTCAAACGATCGTCTTGTATATCTCTCTCCCTCTATCTCGTATCGCTTTGAGTTTCTTTTTTCTCTCGTCCGCTCGTCCCATCCTTGGCAAACGGTGATGTCATGCGATCTTCGGCAAGGTTCCGGCGCGGGCGACGCCGCTGCGGAATTAACGCGTCGCTACGATCATTAGCGCGGGTGCTTCCATTAAATGTAATTGCCTGCACTTCCATGAAGACCGTGCGGAAAATCGAGCTCTTGCGGCGGTGATAATTCGTTCCAACGCGGCGCATTTAAGCGAAAGAGAGATATGCTCGGGTTCAGGGAGGGATTCTATGGGAAAGGAAGTTGTCTATGTAATTGAGTAAATATAGTAATAAAGGAGAAAAATATTTAGAGGAGAGAAAGTTAAATAAAGTTTGTATAACAATGATTAATTGTGATGGAGGCAACAGGACAGATTTTAACTTTCCTGAATAAACTAAAACTTTGCTCGCTGTTATAAATCGATCAAATAATTCATTCATAACGGAGTTCATTCTTATTCCGTTTCCATTAATGGTCTTGCTTTGATAATTCCTACCTGAATAAGACAGGAATAATTAACCGGGAATTAACGGGAAAATGTGCGCGCGCGCAGGCCAGTACACTTCAAATAACGTAAATGTTAATGAAGTTGAATTATAACTGCTTTCCCGAACGAGCACCAAAGTAACTTTTTTTACCACGATTTATTATAGTTCTGTTAGGTTAGTAATAGGTACAACAGTTGAATTATAAAATTCCATTTTCTGTATGACGTGATATATATCCCGTTCTATTCTCATCATCTTTTTTTTTCTCATAGTTAGCTCTTTAACGTGGAAACGCTACCGCTTCAACGAGCGTGATAAAGGCTTTTTACTCCTACATTACCGTACAATGAGTAACATCTCACTGCATTGCGAAACGTAATCTGCATGTATGTACATAACTCGGACAACCATATGTCTAATCTAGCGATTGTATGAAATATATCAGTGCTGTAAGTAGAAATTGAATTTTCTATGCAAAATGTCTCTCAATGAGTCTTAAACTAAGTATCTTTTAATACTAATAGATGTTAACAGTTTCAAATACTTGTAGACATTATATCTTCATCGTCAAATGAATAATTTAAAGAAGAGTAAAATAAATTTTTAAACATTTTTCTGAAATAGATAAGTTTGCTTTCTCTTTCTAAAGAATAACTTATAAAAACATGAGAAGATCTGTGAAGTTGAACAATCGAAATCCATATACATAAATTTAAAAAAAGTACTTAAGGATGTTAATAATGAAATTTTTTATTTTTTATTTTTTCTTTGTAAGGTGAACAAAAACGTTTATTTATTGACAAATGTGCACAAATTATGGATAATCAAATGCCACATCAATTTTATAAAAATTCATATTTCGGAGTGCCGACTTAATAGATCTAATGATCGAGATGTTAATTTTTGCCTGGATATTTTAATAATTCTTTATTCGATTTATATTTTCGAAACTGATTTTTTTAAAAATAGTTATGTTATTTCATGCCTTCTGTTCCAATCGGAAAGATAAACTTATCCTAGCTATGTTTATCTGCACATATATGTAAACTTATCCTATAGCTATGTTATCTGCATATATATGTAAACTCTATCTCTATCACATGCATCTTTCTGTTTGTATTGATATTTCAAGTTCATTGTATATGGACCAGATATCGAATCTATTTTTGAGACCACCAGATTGCATCCTTGTGAACGCGATGGAAAGCCCGTCAAGAATGCAGTTCGTGAAAGGACTCGGTGCCTTAAAAGGACGCTCGTCTGTCCCGAACATTAAGCGAGACGCGCAGGTACATGCACTTACGACCTTTGCACTGACAGTTTCTCCAGGCATAGTTGCGCCGAAGCGTTCAAAGATTGAGGCAGGGCATCTACGTCAAATTTTATGAAACAATGTTTTTTTTATAAATTATTAAAGAGCATCTAATTTGTTTTAAATTAACAACATACTGACATGGATATACTGTATTCAATTGTAGAAAACAAATTATATATATA